>JASFAT010002248.1:0-83103 GCA_031353405.1 Baronia brevicornis | reverse complement strand
GTCAAAATAATTGGAATGGTAATCCAATTAAAAAATAAATTTATTTATAAAGTTAAATTTTACAAAGTTACAATATTAATTTACACTAAAATAACGTCTTCTAGTGTCTTCACTGGTAAAGTCAAGAATAAAGTCTTCGAGAACGTCCTGCACGGGCCTTATATATCCCTCCGACGTGTGAGGTGCGGGAGGCGCTATGTATCTAGAACCTTCTCTTGCTGTGTGGTCCAGGGCGATACGTAGAAATGGGCCATTGTGCACCGTTCCATGTTGATACTGTTTCCTGATTCTTCATGACTTGCTTTCCTTATGTTCATTACTTCGGGGTTTCCATTAACCACCTTCGAAGAATCTTTAATGTTTCTATTGTTTAAAGAATCTTTTATATTTCTTATATTTTTAGTAAAGTGCTTGAGGGGTATGCTTTGACTCTCCCCTTCCAAATTTGAAGTCCATGGTTTCCAACAAACCTTGGATCTGAAAAATTTATATAACACGCAAAAGGAAAGCGCGAAAATTATCATAATTATTAACGTATATAATGTTATAGTATGTATCTCTTGAGTTCTAAACTGCTCAATTTCTTTTAAATTCTTCAGCTTCTTTGTTATTTTTGAAACATCATAACTTAAATTTAACTCTGGAACAACTTCTTTATTAACAATCTCTAAATTGGTTAATATAATTGTATCATTTGTTTTTGTAGTCTTAAATCTTGTTAACCCTGCTATTTTAACTTCACAATATTCACCATTTAACAAATAAGGACCTTTAATCCATAAAGTTTCTTCACCATTTTTACATTTAATATTAATTTCCGTAATATTATTAAAATACAAGTATATACATTGATCAGAAATCTCAATTAATTCCTCTTCTGGACATTTAATTGGTACAATATTACACTTATTTGTATTTTTATTTAACAATATTTCAGTTTCACAAACATTTTCTTGTAATATATAATCTTTACAAACTAATTCCTCTAAATCTATACAATTATTCACTTCATACATTTCATTATCTGTATATGCTAACGTAACCCTTCGCATTATAGGATAGGTACAGGATGGGAAGGACTGAACTACAGGTACTATCCTACGCGTTTTATATATTTGTTTTTTAACTAAAGGTATATTCAATATAAAGTAAATAATTTTATCAATAATTTTACATTTAACATTTATAAATGGTTCTATATCATTAACATTTTGAGAAATCATTACTTCCTTAGGTATTTTATTTATAGTTTCTTGCAATAAATGTGATCTAATTATACTATAATGATACATGCCATGTTCAGCAAATGTTATAGCTGTCGCTAATCTTTCGCTTATATCTTGTAAAGTTTGTGCTTGCAATAATAAGCTAAAAACGATTTTCTCCTGAATATGTTTATATAAATATTGTTTTAATTGATTATCAATTTCTTTTTGAATATTAGTTATTTTATTTATTTGTAAATTATATTCTTCTAAACTATCATTCGTAATAGATATTTGTTTATTATAAGCAATTTTTAAAGTCTCTAAATCTTTTTGTATATTATTATAATCATCATTATCTAAATTGCCAGTTATAAATTTAATTATAGACCCTAATCCATTTATAAGGCCTCTCTTTGTTCTTGTTTGAATAAATAGGTGACTAAATATTTCATTTATATGTTCTATAATAGTATTAATTTTATTTTTAAAATTTTTATCTACTTCATAATTATTTAACTTGATTTCATTTAATTTATTAACTATCCATTCTTTATTTTCATTTAAAGGTTTAATATCTAACTCATGAATAATAGTCCATTGTCCTGATACTAAACGAGTAGATTTTGTCGAAACTATGACGACGTGCTCATTTGGCTCAAGATGTCGGAATTTGTATCCGAAGACGATATATCTTTCGGCGTATCTTGAATCAGCTCGCTTTTATTTTTATTACACTCATTTTTTTGAGTATGGTGAAATACTTCCTCTGCTACATATCCTTTACCTAAATTTATTTGTCCGGGCTTTAACCTCGGTGCAGTGTGCATAGTCACATCTTCGGACACCGGTTGCCTCGCGACTGCAAACTGTCTATCATAATATCCATGTTTTGGCTGAACGTGTGCTTTGTTATCATATGGCATTAATTGCCTATTGAAATACTCATGCCGTGGTTGTGCAAATGCGTTGTTTGGGTTTGGTACCCAATACCTATTACCACGTTGTTCCGCGTATTGAGTATTTAACCTTTTGTTCAAAGTACGATAAGTTGGCGGATATGTATGTTTAATATTTGGAGTATGATATGGATTTGTAGAGTTTTCATTAATTTTATATTGAGGAGAGAAATTTGACAATTTATATTTTATGTTTTCAAATCTCCCTTCCGCTTCTAAATTTAATATTTTTTGGACTGTATCGTTAAAGGTACAGTTAGATACAAAAATTTGATCATTATATGGTAAACTATTTCTTAAAGTATTTTGGGCCATATTTATATAAGGTTCCATTACACTTTCCACTAAAGGTATATTATTATTATATTGGTCTTTTAATTTATTTTTAATATAAAACAATTTTTGTTTAATTTCGAATATAAAATCTTTATAACTATCTTTTCTTTTCATATTATTTAATTCTACTAATAAAGTATTTATGTCCCTATTATCCCCGCACTCATGTTTTAATGAGGACTCTATAATGTCCCAATCGAACCTATGCTCTATCATTGAGATTACTAATGCTGCTCTACCCGTCAATTTACTTAATACTAACATAATATTTTCGGGCGTTTTTCCAGCGTAGTTTAACCATTCTTTGGCATTATTTAAATAATTATATAATGTAAACGCATCACCATCGTAATGAGGGATGAATGTCATCATTTTTACTGGGTCGACTGCCATTGTAGATAGTGGACCTTGAGTTTGGTTAGGTGCTTGGCTTTTTGGCATTACCTGTCGCACGTAACTTTTTATACCCTTATTTGTTGTAGAAAAAGGGGTGGAAGCTTTATTCTTAATTTTACTTCGAAGAAAAATAGGAGAACGTGTTAGTGAAATTTTGGATGTTAATAAATATAATGGGAATAATGCTAGGTTACTTACAAGACTTGCAATAACGTAGTCACAATTATTCCTGCTTTGTCCATTTATATTTTAACTTATTTATTTAGTGAGTTCCACACTTAAAGACTTGAGAGCCACGTAACTTGCCGACCGACACGAAGCAGATTCGGAATTCTTCTTTCTTCAGAATCTTTGAACTTCTTGACGTCTTGTTAGCAATTTACTTAATGTGTTCGCACGTTGGGCGCCAGTCAAAATAATTGGAATGGTAATCCAATTAAAAAATAAATTTATTTATAAAGTTAAATTTTACAAAGTTACAATATTAATTTACACTAAAATAACGTCTTCTAGTGTCTTCACTGGTAAAGTCAAGAATAAAGTCTTCGAGAACGTCCTGCACGGGCCTTATATATCCCTCCGACGTGTGAGGTGCGGGAGGCGCTATGTATCTAGAACCTTCTCTTGCTGTGTGGTCCAGGGCGATACGTAGAAATGGGCCATTGTGCACCGTTCCATGTTGATACTGTTTCCTGATTCTTCATGACTTGCTTTCCTTATGTTCATTACTTCGGGGTTTCCATTAACCACCTTCGAAGAATCTTTAATGTTTCTATTGTTTAAAGAATCTTTTATATTTCTTATATTTTTAGTAAAGTGCTTGAGGGGTATGCTTTGACTCATTCATGAATCTTAATCATCCCATAAGCACGTTAAAAATGGCGATATGGCAATGGTGTCGTTTCCGATTTTGTTTACACAAAATATTTCATGTAATGATGTTGGAATTTAAATGAGAAGTAGGATTCCCTGTGTTGTGGGAAACTAGGCCCACGCCTAGGAAGAAGTAGGTACACGGAGAGGCTGCTTTTCGAAACGATAAATTAAAACTTATACCATAGAATCCTTACACACACACACACACACAAACACACATAGCTGCACACATACATATCACATCTTTAATAATTTATTATCTTACTTAATTCACTTTTTTAATCACTAGTGTTTAATTTTTTTTTCTACAGATTTGATATTTACATTAAATTTATGTATTATTTATGAAGTGCCTGGTTTCATAAATAATATAATTCCCTTCATAAATAATACATTAATTTAATATAAACATCAAATCAATAAGAAAAAAATTAAATTAAATTTAGCGTGTGTGTGTGTGAAAGAATTATGTGGTATAAGTTTTAATTTATCGTTTCGAAAAGCAGCCTCTTCGTGTACCTACTTCTTTCTAGGCGTAGGCCTAGTTTCCCACAACACAGGGAATCCTAATGTGGGATCTAGTGTCCTGTAACATATGTAAACATTTTGAAAATATAGATATATATTATATTATATTGTTCAAAATATGGTTTAATAAATCCGAGGGCAAATTTCATACAAACAAAGGTCAAAGTTAGTTAGGTAGTTGAGGGAACTAACAAACCGCAGACCGGATGAGCCACCAGCGCGTGTATAACAGATGATCTCCACGTTGTATCAAATCCAAATTTCGAATAGGAAATATAATATTTCACCAACAACCTCCAGCGGTGTTTCCGATACGTCATTGAAACCTTCAAAGAATAGGCCTATATATCTCTTAAAGGCCGGAAAATCTTCTGAAATGCCTGTATCACTGTGAATGTCTATAGACGCCATTGATTGCTTTCCATCAGGTCAACGCTTTTGAAAGGGGTAGGAAGGCAAACGAGCAGGCGTGTTACGTGATGGAAAGCAAGCACACTTGCTCGTTTGCCTTCCTTTTTTTATATATATATATATATATATATATATATATATATATATATATATATATATATATATATATATATATATATATATATATATATATATATATATATATATATATATATATATATATATATATATATATATATATATTCACGCCTATCCCCCGCGCAGGGGTTGGCAGAGACCACAGAGCTCCATCCACTGCCATTCATCGCAGCGAAACGGCTCGTCATTGGTCGCTTTTCGCCCTCGTGAGAATCAGGACGTGACGGGTGGCGAACCACGTCGCCGTCATTTTCGACAAATTAGGTATATTAAATTCGTCTTAGTGAATCCCACGAGCCCGAGAGGATGGAGGTCAGCCCCAGCAGAGCCCTGCATGCTGAGGTAAGGCACCATAGTCCCCGGGGGAGCCCGACCCCGGGACGATCGGCACGCTTGCGACTAGGCTCGCCCCCAGGCCACTCATCCATTGGCACGGCAGACCGTGGATTGGCGGAGAGGAAGGGAAAGGATAGAGAAGAAAGGATGGGCAGGAAAGGAAATGCGGATTGGGGCGGTTACCAGACTCGGAATAAACATTTATAAATCCATATAAATATTTATTCCGATGCGGGAATCGAATCGTTTGCCTTCCTATCTCATAAAAAGTTGAAATTGAGATATGATGAAATTGAGAGATACGATGAATATGAGAGGAAGGATGGATCAGTGTGGAGGAAGCAAGGAAGGTGTGCCAGGATCGGAGCGGATGGAAATCTGTGGGGCTCTACCCCAACGGAAAACAGGCGTGACGACATGATAGCATCAAAAGTCAGATGTGAAAAAGTGTTGCTTTGAAGTTACGTATATATTTAGATGGACTATATATTTAAGCACTGTAAAAAATTTCTCCCTTATATGAGTAAAATATAAAAGCAAACAAACCCGTAAACAAAATGGCGCCTGTCTCTTTTCTTACTTCATTACGCAGCCTGGAATCAGCAAGCCTGTCGTTACAGCAACCCGAAGATTAGCTCGCGGCTTATGCTTTCATTTTAGGACTTGGAGTTTTATGTCGCGAAACTTCTTTATAACGCATTAAATCAAATTAATTTAGAAATTGATCTTTTTATTTTGTTACATGTATCAATCAACAGTTCGTGGCAGTCCACGGTCTTTCGTGAATACACGCCCGTCTCGTCTTCATCAACAGCACACGGCAGTCCACTGCTGGACATAGGCCTCTCCGAAGAAGTGCCACTTATGTCGATTATTCGGCTTCACGCATCCAATTTCTGTCAGCCATTACCCTACGCAGATCGTCGCACCATCTAGCCAAAGCTATCCCATGTAGTATGGTAGAGATTCGCAAAGATGCAGTTCAAACTCCAATTGTATTCTCCAGTGGTTTTTGGATCTCTGACAAAAGTGACCAGCCCTTCAATTCGCTTTTTTTAATTCGATTTGGAAGACATATAATAAATAAATAATATAAACTTTTAATTTCCTTTAGGGAAATATATTTACAAATATAATTAATATGACCTAGAAACTAATTTTTAGAATATATATGTTACAATATTTTAGGGTTTCATTTATATTAATAATAATAATATATTTATTAACAGACATCTCGGATGCACTTGTTAATTACAATTCACTTAAAAAGTATGTTAAGACTAATAATGCCATACTAGCACTTTGTGAAAGTGTTATTGTGTAGGAGAATCCTTTTTACATATAAACGTCCCCAGGATGCGATTGGAGGAAGACTGCGGTCTTATTAATAAAGGTGCGAACCTTTTCCTTAGTACGGTATGAAAGCTGTTCGTTCTGGTATACGCATTTCGGGTGCCGAGCAAAATCGCTAGCAAGGGCCTCCTCCAATTTGTTCTATTGTCTTCGTTCTTTTGCCACTTCCATCCAATCCTACCTCGCTATCACCCCCCCCCCATTCGGAAGACATACATATAAGTTATCAAAATAAACGCACGCTGCAGACGAATACTTCGTCAAGAATGCCATAATATTTGTCTGTAGGATAAATGGGCCGGCTCGACCGCGGAAGTACTACACTCCCGCAGAAAATCGGCGTCTGAGTGGTAGCTTAGCTACCGCGCTTCGTACGGTGAGCGGCTGAGTTCCGGAGTCCAAGACCCTCTCCTTCCCCTTTGCCCCTCCTCCCCCTCCCCTACCCTCCCCCTCCGCACCCACTCCCATAATTACACTTTCCTCAAAGGTCGGCAACGCATCTCCACTGCCTATGGCACTGCGGATGTCTATGGGCGGCGTTGATTGCTTTCTATCAAGCGACGCGCCCGCTCGTTTGCCTTCCTATTCCATAAAAAAAAAATCTAATCAAAAAATAAATTCAAATAAGTCTGTCCTCTATTTACATTGCGGGCACAATGTCATAAATAAAATAATACTCACAATAAAACTGAGCTGAGAATTCCACATCTGCGTTATCTCGCTCATTACGAGCGCTACACGATTCTAGTTAGTACGAGAGCGCGGGTCGGCGCTTTCTGAATATATTGTCTGTTATATAATTTACATTGTCGGTCGCTATCACTTACTTGACAAATGACTTTAATTTTACTTCGTTTCACTGTCCCTTTATATAATACTTTTGAGAAGACCCATAGCGCGTTGTAAAATACATATTTTTATTTCCTTGTCTACAGTTACGCTACAACGACATACGCGACTTACGCTACCTCGACATACGCGAACTCGGAATTACAGAATTTTTTTTTTTTTTTATATATTCACGCCTATCCCCCGCAGGGGTTGGCAGAGGACACAGAGCTCCATTCACTACCATTCATCGCAGCGAAACGGCTCTCCATTGGTCGCTTCTCATCTTCGTGAGAATAAGGACGTGACGGGTGGCGAACCACGTCGCGGTCATTTTCAACATATTAGGTATATTAAATTCGTCTTAGTGAATCCCACGAGCCGCAAGGGAGGATGGAGGTCAGCCCCAGCAGAGCCCTGCATGCTGAGGTAAGGCATTATAGTACCCGGGGGAGACGGACAACAGAAAACTCACTGCAAATGCACTTGTTAGTTACAATTCACTTAGAAACTATGTTAACACTAATAATGCTATATTAGCACTTTGTGAAAATGCTTTTGTGTAGGAGAATCTATTTTACACATCAACTTGTTGCACTGTTTTATGTCTCTTGCCACTTCCATCAAATCCTCCCCTCTACCCCCCCCCCCATTCGGAAGATATACATATAAATAATCAATGGGAGGATAGAGGTTAGGCCCAGCAGAGCCCTGCATGCTGAGGTAAGGCACCCGGGGAGCCCGATCGACACGCTTGCGACTAAGCTCGCCCTTAGCGACGCATCCTTTGGCACGGCAGACCGTGGTTTGGCGGAGGGGAAGAGAAGAATGAGAAAAAAGGAAAGGGCAGGAACGGAAATGCGGATTGGAGGGGGGGGGGGATTACCAGACTCGGAATAAATATTTATAAATCCATACATATATTTATTCCGATGCGGGAATCGAACCGGCGTCCATTAACTCCGCGGAGGGCCCCGACATTATAAACCCGGAGACTAAATAAAACACTGATTATTATTTATTTAACCTCCGGTCCCAAATTAAACATACTTTGTACATACATTGACTTGCGCAAATTCGACTTAACGGATAGCGCTCGGTCCCACCTATCGCGTGAGTCCGGGATATTACTGTATCCTACTAATATTATAAATGCGAAAGTTTGCGAGTATGGATGTATGTTTGTTACTTTTTCACGAAAAAATTACTGAACGGATTTGGATGAAACTTTACAGTAATATAGGTTATACATCGGAATAACATATAGGCTACAATTTGTAATGATTTTATGTAATTTTGGTCGTAATATAACTATACATGTCAATTAAGTCGGAAAAAATCTGGCCTCTGAGAGCTAATTTGGCGTATGCTGTCTAAACCATTGGAGTTGCACAAAGATGAAGTACCGTAGGATTGTATGTCTTGAATAGTTCTAAATAAAAGTCCGCGACAGCATATATCTACCTTTTATGTGGAAGCCACTATGACCAAAATTGCGAACCATAAATTAAGTAAAAAACAATATATTTATGTAAAATGATCTGTCACAAAACTTAATGTGGCAGACCAAATTCCACGCGAGCGAAGCCGCGGGCAAAAGCTAGTGCGGGCAAATAGCTCTCCGTTTTTATATATATAAAAACGGAGAGCTATTTTGTTAGTCTCGCTAAAATTCAAAAACGTTGTTTTGTTCGCTTTACAGTAAAGGGTTATGAAAAATAAGTTATCTATTTATTAATTATCTATCTTTATTTGAAGATGATTTAAGATTTGAGGACCGAACCCGCGACCAATGATTCCATAGGCGGCACCCCGCCTCTGTGCTGAATGGTCGTCGTAAGTTTTTTTTGAGGGATATGAATAACACCATAACACCTAAGGGCTTTTAGTCGGTATAAGAACCCCGAACCAGGGTATCCATAAAGTTTACCCCTGGGTAAAAAAGCGATGCCTCCGGGATTGCGGATATCCATGGGTAGCGATGATCACTTACCACCAGTTGACCTGCATACTCGTTTGCCTGCCCTATAATAAAAAAGCAACGATGATCTCTTTAGGGTGATATAACCAATTAGGTAAGTATAAAGATGATTGACTTGATAACTTTGATTGAATTAACATGGTGATTGAATGATAAAGTAAGACAAACAATATTATATGGACAGTCAAAAGTTTTACTTAGCTAAGATCCGCGACAAATCGACTTGTCGCGGATCTTAGCTAAGTAAGACTTTTGACTGTCCATATAGTGATGGATTTCCGCAAAGAAACGCCTGACTCCATTAATAATCACAAACAATATTGTATAACTTATCTGTTTAGGAGAACAACGACAGCAAATCGGATACACGAAATGGATTAATTGACAGTAGAACATGCATCGCTTGCAGTCTCCAATTGAAACTGTATCCTGACTTCGATATACCTGTTTCACCTCAACGCTTTGTAAATGAAGACGTTTATAGAACGACTTACTTTATAAAATATCCGAACTAGTTTTCAATAAAGACTATGTGAACATTGTATTTGTCTAATGTGTTTATAACAGTTAGTAGCGATAGATGGCGCTACTAACACACGATATGGTTTGTTTGAAGTAGTATATATGTTTTGGAAAATAAATGTTTTTTGATAAGTGCGCAAACTGCGCCACTGTCTTCCAGAGCCTTGTCTTTCCAAATCCCCTCAAATCAAAACCCCTCCGCACCCACAGAGGCTCCTAGTGCCTCGCGGGCTACAACGGGGGCACAAGCCATCTCACAGGGGGGACGCCGCTCCAGCATGCCCCCAGCCCACCGCCCCCGCTCTCTGGTGCCTCGAGGGTCATCGACCCCTGTGCCGGCCAGAGAGTGGGCACTGCCATAAACAGTGAAAATACCTGCGCTTCAATAAGTGCACCAAGTCATCGAAGAGTTCGAGGAGCCGATGAGTGTGAGCCAGCTCATCGTCTGCTTCGTGAAGGTCATCGTTGCAGTCAGTTCCGGCGTCGACGACAGGACGGCGTTGCGCAACGTCTTCGGCCCCACCCTGTTCGCCCAATGTGGAGAAGAGCGGGTTTAGTTTGTGGAATTAGAAAAAATTTAAGAACCCCGAAAAGCCGCCGGTAACGGCGGCGCAAAGACCGCGAAGCGGTCGCTTCCTCCAGCAGATGTCCGAGTAGTGGGGTTCAACCCCGAGCCTCGCTCCTACATCCCTAACAGGGTGCAGATGTCCCCCGATTGATTGTTTTTTTGGAGTGCAAATAAAACTCCTTCCATACATCGGTCTTTAATTTATATTACTGATACGACTTTGGGCTTTAACAGAATTTATTAGTAGCAAATTTAAATATTTATCGCTTCTGAATACCTTCAAAATACAACGCTAGACATAGATTAAAGGCCGGCGAAGCTTTCGTTATATCTATGGTGTCGCAAATGTCACCGTGTGGCGTTGATTGCTTTTCATCGGGAAAGACGTTTTCTCGTTTGCTCTCCAATCACATGAAAAACACATTTATTAAAACTTTATATTAAAAAAAATATTTCAAAAGTAATCAATTTAATATAGTATAATAAAAATTATAATTAATCAAATTTGTTATTCTTTCATCTTCGATAAAGCCCCTGAAGGTAAATAAAAATTTAAAATTTTAAAACTAAATGTGTTTTAAATATAATTTATAATAAAATATAATTGAACAAGTAATTCCAACTTAAATGGCTCAGTGGCAAATTTATAGGTGTACAAGAAATTTGTTGCGGGTTCGATTCGAGTCTGGATAAATATATGTATATGGTCAACTAATTATTTCAACACTGGATAGCCCGACAATCCGCCTTAGATAAGCCAAATGTTCATTCCTCCAAAAATGGGAGGCCTGTGGCCAGCAGTGGAATATATGAGCTGTGAAAAAGAAATTTATGTATTAACTATCGTTTCTTTTTATAGGATAGGAAGACAAACGAGCTGGTGTGTCACCGGATGGAAAGCAATCAACGCCGCCCATAGACATCTGCAGCGCCACAGGCATTGCAGAAGCGGGGGTGTGGTACTTCCCCGGGCGAGCCGGCCCATTCATGCTACAGAAGAATATTATGGCCTTCTTGACAAAGTATTCGTCTGCAGCGTCGCTCTACCACTAGCAAATTTCTATATTAATAATACTGATATCTAGTCTTTCGATACGAGAATTCACTGCATTTCACGATCTTATATGGTTTCACGCCGAATGTTAGCTTGAGGCTCTTATAGACCCATGGTCATCCTGTGTGTATACCACCATACCTTGGACAACACGACGATTATATGAACATTGTCTTGTGTCATTTTCTTATTCTTTTTTACGGGATAGGAAGGCAAACGAGCGGACGTGTCGCCTGATGGAAAGCAATCAACGCCGCCCATAGACATCCGCAACACTGTTGGTATTATGGAAGCGTTGCTGACCATTAGAAATGTGTAGGCTTGTTTTTTGAAAGTTCCAGTGTTGTATCGATTCAGAAACACAACTGCAGCCGGTGGTAGCTTGTTTAAACATAATTATTTTTTGAAACAAGAGTTTTTTATGGGGTAAGAGGGCAAACGAGCAAGCTTATTGTCTGATGGAAAGCAATCAATGCCAGTCATAAACATCTGCTATAAGTATTAGAGAAGCGTTACCGGTCTTCAAGGTGTGTGTACGTTTGTTGATTGATGTGGATAGAACGGTTGATAGAGGAAGACCAAGGAAAATATTTTTTTTTAACAGCCCATATATGTCCCGCACGCACCTCTCCCGCACGGGCCTCTCCGTTTCTAGAGGAACGGACGTTAAATCCACCACGCTTGTCAAATGCAGAATGGCGGGGTTACCATAGGCTCCGCAGACGGAGGGCCTCGCCGCTGAGCCAATTGGTCGTCCAAAAACATACCTTGAATAAATTGTTGAAAGTTTTGGAAAGATCAGGCCAAGAGTATCCTTAAACGGCGGGCTTGAATAAGGTCTCTGCCTATCACTACGGGAATCAGGCGTGATGTATTTATGTATGTAGGCTTGTTCTGTTGAAATACAATTATGTTAAAGTCATGGTCAAAACGATACATTTGTTCAACTTCGTATAACCCACTCAGCATTCCATAGATAGGACATTGATAAAGCCGTGTGCAGTTGGGTGGAATACACAACTGGGTGCGTCGAGCCAACACACCCTCCACACCCTCCACCTACCCCGCGTACCCACCCGTTGATATTAACGTAGCATCTCTTGCTGTGTCACTATATTTAACAAAAGACTTTGAATGTTTTTTTAAAAAAATATGCTCAATATTACGATAATAGTATTATAGTATACCAATGGGCTGGCTTACAAAATATCGACGTCAACCCTTTACTGTGTTATTTCGATTTGCAGGTATCCGTTCCCTCTTTCTTTTTCCTTCTCTCCTCCTATTACTTCATTCTTCTCTTCCCAACAAATCCTTCTACCTCTCCCACTAGTAATATCCTTCCTTAAAAATTAAAAAGAAATAAATTGTTATAAAACAAAAAGCTTTACTTAGACTGACGTCTCTTTAATAGACATGTCACCCGTCCGGCACAAAATATTGAATTATAATATATATATATATATATATATATATATATATATATATATATATATATATATATATATATATATATATATATATATATATATATATATATATATATATATATATATATATATATATATATATATATATATATATATATATATATATATATATATATATATGTATCTATATATGAAGTAAAAAGTGTTAAAAAGTATAAAAATAAGATATAAATGTACAATGAAACGCAAGTATAAATTAATATCATTTAGAAGAATTTTATTTGAGATGACGCCGTAGCAATACGGCTTGGCAGGCAACAATACATACGTCTATTCATTTCGGTTTATGGTATATAAATTCAAATTTATTTTAGGTCAGGGAGTATCTTTGCCTAGTCGTCTGTACGGTAGTTATGGTATTGGTACACGGGTACGCGACCCCGGCCTCCCGAGTTACTACCGTATACTACCTTGTCTTCCGCTGCGGTAGTGTCATATCCCTATCATCCTCTCTAAATCCATCCTTTTTCCCCTGCCCTTTCCTTTTTTCTTTATCCTTCTCCCTACCTCTGCGCCAATCCACGGTCTGCCGTGCTAATAGATGCGTGGCTAGAGGCGAGCTTATACGCAAACGTGTCAGACTGCCTTGGGATCGCAGGATGGGATGTATGCGTGTTGTGCCGCGAAGGATAAGACTCATACTTCTCACATTTTGTAGACCTACTCTCGACCCCTTTATGTGTGACGTAATTTATGGATGGCCACGAATGACGTTTTGGAAGTAAAAAAACGGCGAAGAAAACTGTTTAGACATCCTCTTTTGTCTCTTTTTTACTTCTTAAAACTTAACTTTATAACGGAACGTTTTCCTACTTCGAGACTGCCTATTTCGAAAATAAGTAGGAAAGCGTTTGCTTTTGTACAATTAAATTATAATATAATCTAGTTAAAATTATAAGAGAAAAAAAAAACCAATAAAATACAAAATGAGAAACAGATCCAGGCAGACCTGTAACCAAACAATGTATTACTAAATACATACAGATACAAACCACAGGCGTGTGAATTCATTACAGCTCACGACCTCACATCCGGGGGCGCACACATGTAATTGCTGTGCATTTAGTACGCTGACCACACAGTACGATTTGTCAAGTTATAGACCAGTCTATATATTAATAGTTGTAAAGTCTCGTTGCCGGCATATTTATACCAGTAATTATATAGGGGTATAACAAATTTTTTTTATGGGATTATAACGAAGGGGCAAGCGTATCGCCTGATCGAAAGCAATTAACGCCACCCATAGACATCCGCAAAATTATAATGTTGCAGATGTCTATGCCGGGCGCAACATTACACATGCGTTGTCGGCCTTTAAGTAGTGTGTAGGCTTCGTTTTTGAAAATTATATAAAAAATACCGTATCAGTACGGACATACCACTGAAAGCAACTGGTTCCATAGAGTGGAATGAAGTTTCGGGAAAAAGCCACCGTACTGGATCACATCCTGAGGGTGAGGATGAAACTTTTCTTTGGTTTTTCTTATTGTTTTTTTTTCAATAAACATTGTTTTCATAAATAGTACCTTTGTTTTTCCGATCCCACCTACCACCACCTTACCTATTTATATTAAAAGAGCTCTACCAGAACTACTTCGATACTTCATATGATATTGATTAACCTGTGAAGTCACGACGTGAAAAAATCAACGCAATAAAATATGTACGAGCATAAAATAACGTCTGCGTATTTCTAAATTCCGCTCTTCTTTATATTTGGAACGACATAAACAGCACTTTAATAAAAACTTATGGATCATAAAGCTTTCGTGGGAGCTCCAACAAAATGACTCGTGAAGACCTGAATACACACACATGTATGCTGTCTCAATAAGAAATATTATACATTTTTATCTATTTATTATTTATTAATGGAGTCAGGCGTTACTTTGCGGAAATCCATCACTATGTGGACAATCAAAAGTTTTATTTAGCTAAGATCCGCGACAAGCAAAACAATAACAGAAAATTAATAATGTGTGTTTTTCTGCTGGATGAAGTGGATTTATTTGGAACTTAAACCAAAAACTTACCGAAAATCGGCCATCAATTCTCCACCCACTAACCACTATACAAAACACTAAACACGCATTACCACTTTTCCATGTTGTAAACGACACGTGTTTCGCCCCAACACGAGGCATCTTCAGGTATAGTAGATTCTACGGAAGACACTCTTTCGTCCTTTGACTGTCCACATATTTATTATTTATTTAATTTGCTTTGCGGATGTGGATGGAAGGGTCGGTAAGGGAAGACGGAAGACAAAATACCTTGACCAAGTTTCTGAAGTTCTTAGGAAAGTCCGGGTCAAAAGTACCCTTAATCAGCGATCTTGTTTTAGGAGTGATGAGTGTGGATGATGCAAAGAAAGTTTGCCGAGATCGTAGCAGATGGAGATCTATGGTCTCTGTCTACCCCAACGGAAATCACTCATCACTCTCTTCATGCAAGCTCGCCGTTTAAGGGTACTATAGCGTGCCTGCCGTACTGCTTACGGCGACACACGGGATCTTTAGCGGTTTCTTCAAATAAAATTCTTCCACATGATATTAATTTAAGATTATTAATGGAGTCAGGCGTTACTTTGCGGAAATCCATCATTATGTCGACAGTCAAAAGTTTTACTTAGCTAAGATCCGCGACAAGCAAACAATAAAAGAAAATTAATAATGTGTGTTTTCCTGCTAGATGAAGTGGCGGGTGGAAAGGTGCTGGCCGTTTTTCGTTAAGTTTTTGGTTTAAGTTCCAAACAAATCCACTTTATCCAGCAGGAAAACACACATTATTAATTTTCTGTTATTGTTTGCTTGTCGCGGATCTTAGCTAAGTAAAACTTTTGACTGTTCACGATATTAATTTATTTTTGAGTATCATTATACGATATATTTATGAATGTATCAGTTCAGTGCTCTTGACCTGGCCTCTCCTAAAAACTTCGGCAATTTGGTCCATGTAAGTCTCTTTCGGTCTTCCCCTCCCGACTCTTCCATCCATTCGCAACGTAACTTTCTCTTACCAGTCGTCACATAGAGAGGATGGACGAAATCCATCCTCTCTATGTACCTAAACCACCTAAGCATACCATCATTTGGCTGTATATATACACACGGGCTCTCTCAGATGAAAATTTCAGTTGAGTTATGCAAAAATGCCGATCTAACCGAGACTGGGTAGAGGGGCTAAATTCCCACACCTCGCTATAAAAGCGACGACCTCATTGCGTACCGTTCCGCGCATGTAAACCATTTTAATTTATAAAAACGTCGATGGATGTTCTCTGTGGGTTTTCTCGTCAATAATGGGTATGCCTGTTTGTTTCGCTTTCGTTTCTGTATATCGAGAAAGAAGTGAATAATGAATTGTGTATATACAATTGTGTAGTTGTCTGGGTAATGAATAATTGCTTGCCAATATTGAGAGAACATCCTGCTTTCATTTCACGCACGTGGTTTTGATAAGATGGTGTCGTGGCGCCATCTCGTGACTGACAGAGAGACACTGGAAGTTTTTCGTGATTTCTTCCCTAATAGATTACTAAACCGTTTAGGCAAAATCCCCTGGCCACCAAGGACGCTCGATCTTATTACCCCAATGGATTGTTTTGTGAGGGTACCTCAAAAATACAGTCTGAAAAACCAATCCGACGACCATCTTAACACTAAAAGAAAATATTACCTTCGGGATTAACACCCACTACTTCACATCACTATCCACTACTTCAGCGAGTGGCACAGAATACTCTGGCAAGATTTCAAATGAGTGCCTAACATGGCGAAATAATTAAAAAAAATTTCATTTAGATGAAATAATTTAAAAAAAAATAAAACATCTTTTTATTATTTATGTTTTAAAATCTAATTTTGGCACTGGACAACCTGTATATGTACCAATACATACATCTTCTATTCTATTCTGTAATATATCTGTCATAATTTCGTTACTGCAGACGAATAGTTTGTCAAGAATGGCATATTATTTGTCTGTAGCACGAATGGGTCGGCTCGCCCGGGGAAGTACCACACACCTGCAGAAAATCGGCGTGTTAGCTACTACGCTTCGTCCGATGAGCGGTTGAGTTCCGGTGGCCTAAAACCCTACCTCTCCCCATCCCATAATGCCACTTAACTTAAAGTCGGCAACGTTTCCGCACTGCCTATGGCGCTGCGGATGTCTATGGGCGTTGATTGCTTTCCATCAGGTGACACGCCTACTCGTTTGCCTTCCTATACCATAAAAAAAATTATTGCTCGTCTACTTGAAGGATGCCTGATTCCAAGCGAAATCCTCGTCGCCGCCTGGCTCCCCTGAGGGGGGAGGACCAGCAATGGACCCAACTTGAGAATAGGCTCAGCCACGACGACGAGAAGTCGTTAAAGGACGCCCAAAATCCGCTGGAAAGAACAAAATTTAGAATTAGTTGCGGCGCGCGCAGTGGGGTAAATCCCCGAGGCTCGATTCCACACCACTGCGGGGGTGGATATCCCCGTGTTATTGTTGGCTTCATTGTGTTATTACGAAGAAGCGTATCCGTACCTATGACAACTTCAATCGTTGGCAACAAACCAATATTCAACAATTTCTTATCTCGTTCTGCGAAATTCTATAACGAGCACTTACATGAAATAGATCTTTTTAATTGCCCAATAGAAAAGTATAAGCGGGACGTTAAGCAAATAGTTAAAAGTATGCATGATAAGAATTAGATTTTTCTTTTTTTCTTCTCAAAGAATATAACAAATTTAATGGGATTCACTAAAACGCATTTAATATACCTAATTCGTCGAAAAATGACGTGGCGACGTGGTTCGCCACCCGTCACGTCCTGATTCTCACGAGGGCAAAAAGCGACCAATAACAAGCCGTTTCGCTGCGATGAATGGCAGCGGATGGAGCTCTGTGGTCTCTGCCAACCCCTGCGGGGGATAGGCGTAAATATATAAAAAAGAAAATAATATAAAATTTTATGTTTCCCAAATAAAAATAAATAAATAAATATATTTAAAAACAAACGAAGAAACAGTGGACAAAGAAACGAAGGAGTTGTGTAAAAACAATCAGGACACAAATCTTTGCGGATCTGTCAGTTTCCCCGTCTCAGTTACTTGTACAACAAATCAATGTGATGTATTGCCTTGTTTCTCGGCGTGTTTTCCTCTCGCGTCCCCTTGTATTTTTACGTTCTATGTTGACTTTTATAACAAGCTTTTATTTATCCACGTGTGCCTGTATTTACCCTTTGGAGGCTTGTGCATTTCCGCAGTTAGCGATAGTATAAAGGTATATTGTTTACCGATTGATCATGTAGCATCATATTCCCAAATATCATCACCAAGACATAAAGGAACAATAGACTGGGCACACTAAAAACAAATCAAAAACATTAATTAGTAACTGATTTTATTAAAACATTTAGTATATAGATATATTAAAACATATATATTAAAACAAAGTTACCGAGATCAGCTCTAGGCCAAACATAAAAGAAAAAATAAAATAGTAATAACTTGAATTCTAGTAATCTAAGGTATATTCATGTAAAAAAAATGTATACTACTAAATATGTTTATGACGGATCTATTTACTAATCATAGTTTGTGAATAGTTAAAACTTTTACTTAGCTAAGATCCGCGACGAGCAAACAATAATAGAAAATTAATAATATGTGTTTTCCTGCTGGATGAAGTGGATTTACCTGAAACTTTCTGTTAGTGTTTGCTTGTCGCGGATCTTAGCTAAGTAAAAGTTTTGACTGTCCAAATAGTGATGAATTTCCCCAAAGTAACGCCTGACTCCATTAATCATAATTATAGTTTTAATTTTTTTTTATTAACAAAATGACGGCGACGTGGTTCGCCACCCGTCACGTCCTCATTCTCACGAGGGCGAAATGGAGAGCCGTTTCGCTGCAATGAATAGTAGCGGATGAAGCTCTGTGGTCTCTGCCAACCCCTGCGGGGGAGAGGCGTGAATATATAAAAAAAATTAAAAAATATTAATAAAATCCACAGCACTTAGACAACATTAAAAAAATATTGACATATCGTAATACTAATAATAGATTTACATTATACAATATATACAAATAATAAATAAATTAACCTAAAACAGACGTTATACTTAACTTTCATGTTTGCGTTCCTTCTTTTTCTTCTTCTGTCCCTGTTCCCGTTATTTGGGGTCGGGTCTTCTCACTTTTTTGCGCCAAGCTAATCTTTCTTGTGTTGTATTTTTACGTAATTGGGCTTTCCTGAGGTCTCTTTTTATGTGGACAGTCAAAAGTTTTTCTTAGCTTAGATCCGCGACAAGCAAAACAATAACAAAAATTAATAATGTGTGTTTTTTTGTTTGTTTCGATTAAGTGGATTTATTGGGAACTTAAACCAAAAACTTACCGAAAATCGGCCATCAATTCTCCACCCATCAAGCACTGTACACAACACCAAACACACATTACCACTTTTCCATCTTGTAAACGACACGTGTTTCGCCCCAACACGAGGCATCTTCAGGTATAGTAGTAGACTCTACGAACGACAACCGAAAAGACGAACGAAAGACTTTTAGGTGGTTAGGTTAGGTTGTCTTCCGTAGAGTCTACTATACCTGAAGATGCCTCGTGTTGGGGCGAAACACGTGTCGTTTACAAGATGGAATAGTGGTAGTGTATGTAGCTTGTCGCGGATCTTAGCTAAGTAAAACTTTTGACTGTCCACATAGTGATGGATTTCCGCAAAGTAACGCCTGACTCCATTAAGAGTCCCTTTTTATATTTGAGCATCAGGTCAAGTTTGCGTTTCATACATGAATAAAATAATGATGCAGATGATGTGTGTGTGTGTGTGTTTATACACATATACACACACTGGCATCATTATTTTATAACATACTCACAAGAGTACTACATTACATAATCACATACGTACATTCACATACTCACAAGAGTGTGTGAGAGTATGTGAGTATATGTATTTGTTATAAACTATATCATATTGTTTTATTTTCAATGATTTTGAGGGTTTTAAAAATATATCATATATACTTATATATTTCTAGTAATAAAAAAATATTTTATATATGTGAAACACATTAGCACAAAGATCTTTATGACTGATGTTTTTCCCCATACAAAAATAAAACACACTTTGAACAAAAATCTCTCAACCCACCTTCATTTTACGATGCTCACCCTGCAGCAACAACTTGAACTTTAAGCCCATAACATAAATATTGATACAAACCCCTTGGCTCCTATTTCAAAAAGCTTTTTGGGGGCGTCAGTACTAAAAGAGAACTCTTTATTATTTTTCCATTTCGCTGACAGCGACGTCGGAAGGAAAATTTCACTCCTCGTTACGCATTCTCGCCTTGCTAACGATTTGTAACCATCCACGGTCTGTTTTGGCTTTGAAATAGCTTCCATTATTAAAATGGAGTGCATAGAAAATACGAGCTATACGGGTGCGAGATGTGCAAGATTACAAATGACCTGATATCACATTAATCATTGCCTACGCCAAATCAATAGTTTTCTGGCCGGACAACGTGATCTCCATTGTCTGATGGATTCTGGGGAATAAGCAATGAAGATCCCATGGAAGGAGCAACCCATATACCCCAGACAAGTCCTCGACTGAAACTTGCAGGGAAACGGAAACATGGCGGCACACAGTTATATCTGAAACTGAACTAGCGAAGTTTATTATTATTATTATATATTCACGCCTATCCAGAGTTCCATCCGCTACCATTCATCGCATCGAATCGGTTCTCCATGGATCGCATCTCGCCCTCGTGAGATTCAAGACGTGACGGGTAACGAACCACGTCGCCGTCATTTTTCAACAAATTAGGTATATTAAATTCGTCTTAGTGAATCCCACGAGCCGCAAGGGAGGATGGAGGTCAGCCCCAGCAGAGTCCTGCATGTTGAGGTAAGGCACCATAGTCCCCGGGGGAGCCCGACCCCGGGACGATCGACACGCTTAAGACTAGGCTCGCCCCTAGCCACGCATCCATTGGCACGGCAGACCGTGGATTGGCGGAGAGGAAGGGAAAGGATAGAGAAGAAAGGAAAGGGCAGGAACGGAAATGCGGATTGGGGGGTGGGTTACCAGACTCAGAATAAATATTTATAAATCCATATATATATTTATTGATGACGCCTCTGAGCCAATCGGTCATCACTAGCGAAGTTAAGATAGATAGATAGATTCATTTGTTTCCCTCTCGATACAGGCGTGATGATATGTAGGTATGTAAAGTATACAGACCTTGGATTTTCTAAATGTAATATAATAATTCTTTAAAGGAATTTCAGGCAGCCTTGTGTTTCTGTTCACTTTCCTTTGTGTGCGACGTCTCAAGATGTGTACGCTACGCCACCATTTTCACAAAGGAAGACATTTTTAGATTGCATAGTTTAAGTGTCAACTCCATGTGCTGGTTTTTGAGACTTAATAGAATGTTCTTTCCATATGGAGTTTCTTTGAGATAAAAGAAAAAAGTGTATATGTGTAGTTGACATAACTAGATTTTGACATAACTAAGCGGTTTGTAGGAGTCCTTTAATAACGACTTCGCGTCGTCGAGATATGACCTAACCTATTCCGATGTTGGGTCCGTCGCTGCCAGGCGGCGACAGCAGGATTTCGCGGGGGAGCGGGCGTTTCTCAGGTGGACGAGAATGGAGGGGAGCAAGGTTTTGTAGGTGTGAGTGTGATCCATTGTCAGCTTGGTCAAACATCTAGGAATAAACACTTGAAGCCCATACGTATTTTTTCTTAGAAATCGAATTCAAGGCCATTGCCTCCGAAAGTGGTGGCTTCGCGTCTGAGCCAATTTGACCGTCAAAGTATCGACAAAATACGCATAAAATAACCTTGGAAGAAGAAGGTAGAAAGTAGGAAAACCGGCGTCTGAGTGGTATCTTACCTAACGCCCTTCGCACGGTGAGCGGCCGAGTTCTGGAGGCCGAATACCCTCCCCCTCCCCCTAACCCCCCTCTCTCCCATTCTCATTCCCATTATGAGACTTTCCTTAAACGTCTGCAACGCTTCCGTATTTCCTACGGCGCTGCGGATGTCTATAGGCGGCGTTGATTGCTTTGCATCAGGTGACACGTCTGCTCGTTCGCCTTCTTATTTCATTAAAAAAGTGCTTCGTGTTTGAGCCAATTTGATCGTCAAAGTATCAACAAACTACGCAAAAAAAGAACTTGGAAGAAAATGGTAGAAAAGTTTCTTTTTCAGCTGACAACCGGTAGTAATGTACAGGTAGAAACTGTTACAAGATAGCCATATTCAGTGAAATGTAAATTCTCAGTTGCACTCGAAATAAATTAGTATTTAGTGGAATTATCCATCTTCTTTGTTCTGTCTGTTCGTATCTCATTATATAAGAAACTGTAGTTACATTCCGGCCATTTTCTCGTTTACCATTTATGTATATTCATTTTTTCCGGTGAGGAATAGTGAAGTTAATTGTATTATTTGCGTTCTGAAATTGACATTTGAAATGTTAATATGTTTTTTTTACAACTCAAATATTTTCGAGTAGAGTACAGGTTTCCCATTTTCGGAAATTGATATTAGTCCACCAAAGTTGTATCAGGTGGGGGGGGGGGTTCAAATGTCACCCAAAATACCTTCGCCAACCCACCATTTTTATACATACCAAGATATTTTCGACCTTATCGTATTATTATTGTTAATAATTTCATTAAAATTGTATTACCTTTGTACTTATTTAAAACTAAATTAAAATAAAATCAATCAATTTACAGCTGGCGGCGGTCCACTCCTGGACATAGGTCACATCCAAGAAGCGCCACCTAGCCCGATATGCGGTTTCACGCATCCAGTTTCTGCCAGCCGCCCTGCGCGGATCGTTTCACCATCTAGCTAGGGGGCGTCCCGTAATATGTTTGCCGAGATGCGGTCTACTTCAGCGGATGTCGGTTCTCCAACAAACGTGACCAGCCCATTGTCACTTCAATTTGCTTATTCGGAAGCTTATTTATTTTAAAATGATATTCTTACTCATTGTTTTTGGTGTAGAGCTCAAGAGTGAGCTTCGTACCCACCACATTTGTTGAATGCAGATTGGCGGGACATCCAGACAAGACAATGACATAATAATATAATTGTCCCATAGAGTTGTCGAATAAGCCCAATATAGATGGAAATTGTTCCAGCCACATAAATCACTGTCAAACTTACCCTTAAGTTTAATTTGATATTATCCACTGCAGACTGCTCAGCTTCTGCGTCTTGGTTCTGATCGATTATCATATCCATTATCATACATTCATACGTCACGCCTGTCTCCCGGTAGTAGGCAGAGACCACAGATCTCCATCTGCTACGATCTCGGCATACTTTCCTTGCTTCCTCCACACTCATTACTCTCCTCATGAAAGCCCGTCGGTTAAATCTTGCTCTGCTCTGGCACTTGATCTGGATTGACTTTCTTAAAAACTATCCATTATCAAGCCATGAATATGCATGTCTAGTAGATTGTCTTTCTGGTTTAGTGCTATTTTAACTTTTTGGATTATTGGGATTTGATACTATCCTAACGGAAGACAAGGAGTGATCCGGTAGTAGCTCAGGAGGCCAGGGTCGCGTATCCGTGGACGTGGATTTTTGGATTATTGGGATTTGATACTATCCCAACGGAAGACAAGGAGTGATACGGTAGTAGCTCAGGAGGCCGGGGTCGCGTACCCGTGGACGTGGTATTTTGGATTATTGGGATTTGATACTACCCCAACGGAAGACAAGGATTTATACGGTAGAAGCTCAGGAGGCCGGGGTCGCGTACCCGTGGACGTGGATTTTTGGATTATTGAGATTTGATACTACCCCAACGGAAGACAAGGAGTGATATGGTGGTAGCTCAGGAGGCCGGGGTCACGTACCCGTGGACGTGGATTTTTGGATTATTGGAATGTGATACTACCGCAACGGAAGACAAGGAGTTATACGATAGAAGCTCAGTAGGCCGGGGTCGCGTACCCGTGGACGTGGATTTTTGGATTATTGGGATGTGATACTACCCCAACGGAAGACAAGGAGTGATATGGTGGTAGCTCAGGAGGCCGGGGTCGCGTACCCGTGGACGTGGATTTTTGGATTATTGGGATTTGATACTACCCCAACGGAAAACAAGGAGTCATACGGTAGTAACTCAGGAGGCCGGGGTCGCGTACCCGTGTACCAATACCATAACTACCAGACAGGCGGCAAAGACAATCCCTGACCTGGTAAATAAATCGGTAATGAAATAGCAGCGTACAAATCTCCCACTGACCCCATTCTTGTAACTGTCAAATACATAATAAATTTTCTGCACTGCCAACCGAAAGTAATTAGTTTCCAGTGCTAGCGATTACTTTTTAATTGGAATTTTTGTTGTGCCCATTGTGCAAAATATAACGTAACTCGTCTGTGCAATTTCACAACCTATGAAAAAGCCGAGAGACCTATAACTATATTTAAAAAAATACATATATAACTTAACACTTTCATAATTATGGGCACATATGTGTCCCTGTATTTATATTCTCCTGGTATTTTAGTACTTAGGTATGCAATATTTTTCAAATCCAGACACAGACGCCATCTATTGATAGTAAAAAGATGTAAAATAAACTGTATTTATTTTATTCGCAAATATTCCCCGTATTAGATTGAAGAAATTAAATTAAAAAATATTGAAATCGGTCGAGCCTTTTTTAATTTTAACAATTAACAAAATAGCACTCCATAAATGGTGCGTTACCTCAGCATGCAGGGCTATGCTGGGGCTGACCTCCACCCTCCCTTGTGGCTCGTGGGATTCGCTAAGACGAATTTAATATACCTAATTTGTTGAAAATGACGGCGACGTGGTCACGTGCTGATTCTCACGAGGGCGAAAAGCGACTAATGGAGAGCCGTTTCGCTGTGATGAATGGTAGCGGATGGAGCTCTGCCAAACCCCTGCGGGGGATAGGGGATAGGCGCGTATATATATATATATATATATATATATATATATATATATATATATATATATATATATATATATATATATATATATATATATATATATATATATATATATATATATCCCTTTTCTTGTTAGTGTATCTGTAGAGATACATCAGAATTAAAAAAGCGTTAGCGTAATATATTTATCAATGCTCTTGGCAATGTATCCCACAAGATATATATGATTTTTTTAAACTACCCTCATGAATTTTGTTTAAGTTTTTTTTCTAGACACCTTGGGTCATTAGGGTTAAGTGCTATGAATATTATTTTGATATTCAAAAAAATAAGTCTGCCAATTAAGGGATATATATATATATATATATATATATATATATATATATATATATATATATATATATATATATATATATATATATATATATATATATATATATATATATATATATATATATATATATATATATATATATATATATATATATATATATATATATATATATATATATATATATATATATATATATATATATATATATATATATATATATTGAGAAATTACATGACTTACCTCTGCCGCGTTAATGTCTGATCAATATAATAATAAGAAACAGACAACGAAACTTATTTTAGAGAAACAAAGGCAAGTATGATATTAAACGACAGCTAAATCAATTTGAAATACAGCAAAAGCATTTTGAAATGCAAATTGTTCCATTTGCAACCGAGACTAGACAGTCCGTTGCATAAATAAAGCTAGGTGCAAAAGCAAGACGAAACACAGAGGGTGTCTTTTATCATACGTATATTCAGACTAGTGTTTATTTATTTAAACTATCCGCTCAACTCATTGACTGCACAGAAGCCGAGGATAAAAAACAGATTTTGCGTTGAGAAAAGCCCACCGCCTCCGAGTTTTGTTACAGTCCCAGTGTCTGCATATTACAAGCGGTTTGCCATGGCTAATTTAGAAATTCCTTAATCGCCTCCATACCCAGACTGGTCCCTGTAGGGATTGCATGATAGTAGGGTTTCTCAAATATAAACCCCTAGTGCGACTGTGGGAGAGTCAGACAAACAATTGCACAACTGACATCTTGCTCTCTGTGCCTTGATGCCTGTTCAGTAAGTGACCTTATCAAGACAACAGATAATGAGTTGTCAGTGGCCAAGTTCTGGTCTAACAACATCCGATGTCACTGACACGAATAACAAGAAGAATAATCAAATATATTTAAAAAATAAGAAGATAGTATACTCTTGATTGTTAAGTTCTTAACAGCGCCATCTGTGGGGTGTTGTCTGCATTAATACATGCGACAACAGCCTAATTAGCAGTTGAGCTCAATATCGATATATCGATGCGGTTTCTTGATATTATTGTTGTCTGCTAGATCTCTACACCTTTCAACTGCCATTCCTATTCCATATTTTGATAGTGGTTGGGAGGTGGAGAGTTGCTGACGGCCATTCTTTCGGTAAAATGTAGTTTAAGTTCCCCGTAAATTCACTTCTTCCAGTAGAAAATACGCATTATTGTTTTTCTGTTGTGGTTTAGTTGTTGCAGATCTTAGCTAAGTTAACGTTCAAACTGTCCACATAGTAATGGAATTCCGTAAAGTAACGCCTGACTCCATTAATCATCTAAATAGATAGATTTCCACTAAATGAAGCCAGAAATGTCAAAGTAAACCTTTATGTATATAAGCCTCATTTCTATTTTTCTGTTTATGTAAATATATAGCTATTAACTTTTGCTAGACTGCCTATTTTATTCGCTTTTGTATCATTTGCTGACCTGACTGTCCAATCAATGGCTGATTAGACTATTTTCTGTCTGTATTCAATCAAACAAATACAGAGGTAAAGAGTTCAATGGAGAAATAGCAGAATCTAATTATAGCGGTAAAAGATAAAATAGATTCAACATATTATATGTGTGTTCAATATATAAATATATATTATATATTTATATTATATTTAATAGTGGTAGAACCACGCTGCAGACGAATACTTTGTCAAGAATGGCATATTATTTGTCTGTACTATAAATGGGCCGGCTCGCCCGGAGGAGTACCTACCACACTGCTGCAGAAAACCGGCGTCTGAGTGGTAGTTTAGCTACCGCTCTTCGTACGGTGAGCGGCTGAGTTCCGGAAGCCTGACACCCTCCCCCTCCCCCTCCCACTTCCACTCCCATAATGACACTTTCGCTAAAGGTCGGTAACGCTTCCGCACTGCCACTGAGGAAGAAAGTGTCATTACAGGAGGGGGAGGGAGGGTTGGACCTCCGGAACTCAACCGCTCACCGTACGAAGCGCGATAGCTTAGCTACCACTCAGACGCCGGTTTTCTGCGGGAGTGTGGTACTTCAACGGGCGAGCCGGCCCATTTGTGCTACAGACAAATAATATGCCATTCTTGACAAAGTATTCGTCTTCAGCGTGGCTCTACCACTAGTTATCTTATATTTATCTCGTTGCAAGATCATCATGTAATGTGATGCTACGTACACAAGTGAAATGAATGACTGCTCGATTAATACTAATATTTATTATAAGAAGAGGATGCATCTAGTCTACTCCTATGACTCCGTAGGCTACGAACCAGCTACGAATGACTCCGTAGGCGGATGCCTAGCCAATGAGCCAAGTGATCGTCAAAGACGATAGTATAGAACATATAATCACAGGATGGTACGTTAAACATATTCGGGTAAATTGAAATATCTTACCTGGCATCACCTCGAGTGTGGCCAGCAATAAACACGTATCTCACGATGTCGGGGGTTTAATTAGTTTTTGGCAATATCTTCATCCGTAGACGTCCGGACCCGGGCCCCGGGGATAATTGTTTAACGTGGGTGTACGTGCTCAGGTCGGGGTACTCCCTTTGACCCTGTCTGTCCACTTGGTCTCATAATGAAATTTAATTTTTAATTGAATTTTCCGAGACGGTAGTATATAATATATTATAAGATCATGTTTCGAGTCTCATTTTCTGAACTTGGATATCACTTGAGTACGTTACTTAATTTCACTTACGTTTTCCCTTGTATATATATTTTCTCTTTTATATTATCTTAACACGTTGAGCACCACATTAGCCATCGGTGGCTCAGACTGGACTTTCCGTGTAGGCGTCAATCATCGGTGGCTAATATATAATATATATATATATAAAAAATAAAAAAGGCTAAGAGATCTGTGGTCTCTGCCTACCCCTACGGGAAACAGAAGTGACGATATGTATGTATGTATGTACTAATTTAGTTCTATATCATATTGTACGCTGCCTGCCACTCCGGGTCTCCGGAACCCTCGCACAGCGTACGAAACGCGTATCTAAGCTACCACTCAGACGCCGGTTATCTGCGTGAGTGTGGTACTTTCCCGGGCGAGCCGGCCCATTCATGCTACAGACAAAGATAATGCCATTCTTGACAAAGTATTCGTCTGCAGCGTGGCTCTAACACTAAACTATTCTGATCGTCCACAGACTGACGTTGGACAAATTAAATGTAATTTCCTATGTATGTCATTAAAATAAAATTGAATTGGTGATCCTCGTGATAAACATTAAACGTTCTACTCTAGAAGTGAGAAGTGATAAATGATTGTCTGTATAGAGACAAGAAGATTAATATAGTAAAACATTGTGGCCCTTTGTTTTGATTTGTAGGTCATACATATACGAGGGCTGTTCCGAAAATTGTAAGTGAAATGAAAAATAATATGAAATATTATTTACACTTTTCGGTTGTCTTCCGTAGAGTCTACTATACCTGAAGATGCCTCGTGTTGGGGCGAAACACGTGTCGTGTACAAGATGGAAAAGTGATAGTGTGTGTTTGGCGTTGTGTATAGTGGTTGGTGGGTGGAGAGTTGATGGCCGATTTTCGGTAAGTTTTTGATTTAAGTTCCAAATAAATCCACTAAACCCAACGGAAAAACACACATTATTAATTTTCTGTTATTGTTTTGCTTGTCGCGGATATTAGCTAAGTAAAACTTTTGACTGTCCATATAGTGATGGATTTCCGCAAAGTGACGCCTGACTCCATTAATAATATGAAATATATATATATTTATAACTTTTTTTAAAATGCTCCTCTTATTACATCTGGTCCGTTCTTCTATATGGATGTGAGTCTTTGACGCTTAAAGAAGACCTCAGAAAACGTATAGAAGCTTTCGAAATGTGGGCATATAGACGGATGCTCGCTATTAGCTGGGCTCAAAGGGTGGCCAATGACGAGGTTCTCCTACAAGTTAAGCAAATACGTGAACTTTTGCAGAACGTCAAAGGTAGAAAGAAAAGTTGCTTACCTGTGTCATATCATGAGACATGACAGGTACAAGTTGCTACAACTATTCATGATGGGAAAAATCGCGGGCAATAGACAAGTTGGTCGAAAAAGAAAGTCTTGGCTACGTAATATTAGGGCGTGGACCGGGATAGCGGGTACTCCAGAACTGCTACATCTCACGAAGGAGGAAGAATGTTGTGCTGAATTGGCTGCCAACCTTCGCTAGTCGGAGAGGCACTCTTAGAAGAAGAATAATAACTTTTCAAAATGTTTTCCTCCAATCCCTATGAACTAATGCATTCGGGTGAACTAGCTTTCAAAACATGTAAAAACGTTTCTTGAATAAGAGTCTTTAATATCAGAATAGGACCAAAATTTTTAATATGGTGCCACAGATATTTTTTTTTATATTCAAGCCTATCCAGACCAGCCTATCCAGACCACAGAGCTCCATCCGTTACGAAACGGCTCTCCATTAGTCGCTTTTCGCGCTAGCGGGAACCAAGGAAAGCAAGGGAAAGTGGAGGTCAGCCCCAGTAGAGCCCCGCATGCTGCGGTAGAGCACCATAGTAAACCCGATCCCGGGACGGTCGGCACGCTTGTGACTAAGCTCGCCTCTAGCCACGCATCCATTGGCACGGCAGACCATGGATTGGTGGATAGGAAGGGAGACGGATAGAAGAGGAAGAGGGGAAAGGGCAGGAAAGGAAGTGCGGATTGGCGGGGTTACCAGACTCGGAATAAATATTTATAATACATATATTTAAGCGGGTGGATGGGCCCCGCCACTGAGCCAATCGGTTGTCCACAGATATAATATACAAAATTTAACAAACAAAGAAATAAATAAATAAATATATTGATAAAAGAGGATTACACATGAGTTAAAATAAAAACGAGGACATTAAATGATTTCCAGGCCGATAGTAACCTACGTACGAAACTATCCAGGCAGTCGTAAACGTGGAGATATTGTCCAGTTTACAATCGGCTTTGATCGCTGAACTACTCTCCAATAACTAGATCTCCGCTGATACTGGTCCTATTACCTTCGATTTTATTACTGGCTCTTGAATTTAATATTTTTATGTCAGTTATCTGATGCTTCGTGATCATGTCGTAAAATGTCATTTGTAACGAAGAATAATAACCAGAGATTTAGTTTATTTGCCTATTCTTCATTTTTTTCGGAGCGGAATTTTTCTTATACACGAAGCTATGCAGCCCTCAACGAAAATAATTTTAGACTCTGTACCTTGATAAATTTAAAAAAGAATAACAAATAGAAAATAAGTTTATTTGCATACATTTTACGTATGTTTTTTTCGTTTCATTATTTTGCGCAAAAATTAAGTTGTTATCCTATTATATATATATATATATATATATATATATATATCCAATCTTTTGCAATGTAACTCAGGTCAGCTTATCACGTCTTGATAAAATAGTTAAATACTTCTATGGACTTTTTCTGTCAACTTAAAAAGTAACAATACACGCATTTATTTCATATTACTTCACTTATACGCCTCATTCGAATTATATTGTGTAATACGCCACCACAATTAAACAATATAACTGATAATAATATAAGATTATGAAAATGAAATAAAAACACAACGTCACTGATGTAAGTTGGCGGAAAAAGTCCTTTTTTGTTATAGTTTTTGGCTCAGTGGCGGGGCCCTCCGCCCGCGGAGTCAATGGTCGCGGGTTCGATTCCCGCATCGGAATAAATATTTATATGGAATTTAAATGTTTATTCCGAGTCTGGTAACCCCCCCAATCCACATTTTCCTTTCCTGCCCCTTCCTTTCTTCTCCTTTCCCTTCCTCTCCGCCAATCCATGGTCTGCCGTGCCAATGGATGCGTGGCTAGGGGCGAGCCTAGTCGTAACCGTGCCGATCGTCCCGGGGTCGGGCTCCCCCGGGGACTATGGTGCCTTACCTCAGCATGCAGGGCTCTGCTGGGGCTGACCTCCATCCTCCCTTGCGGCTCGTGGGATTCACTAAAGACGAATTTAATATACCTAATTTGTTGAAAATGACGGCGACGTGGTTCGCCACCCGTCACGTCCTGATTCTCACGAGGGCGAAAAGCGACCAATGACGAGCCGTTTCGCTGCGATGAATGGCAGCGGATGGAGCTCTGTGGTCTCTGCCAACCCCTGCGGGGGATAGGCGTGAATATATAAAAAAAAAAAATGGGGCCCTGACATTGGGCTTTACAGCCATCAAAGAAGTGGCTAAGGCGTCGCTGACATCATCTGCGATGGGCTTTGTTATGTTTAAAAAAAAAAAGTTTATTGCGTATATTTCTCCACTATTTTTCCACATTTTTATGAAAAAGAATGCGATTTTCGCATTGGGTTAAACAGCCATAAAAAAAGCTCCTGTACACGTAAAATTGTCGATAATTTGTCTATAATAAATTCTTACAACTCTATAAGCTAGGTATATACGAGAATTAATATTATTATATATACTCCTACCTTATATTGTATAATTTCAGCCAATTTCATAGGTAAAAACAGCCGGTATTTTAACAGAAATATTTTTCATTTGAAATGGCCGGTGCTGCAATACTCAAATGCATTTCAAATAAAAAATATTTTTGTTTGTCTATGAATTCTAATTTCAAATTAATTTTATTTTAAAAATATTGAATTCCTTTTTCAAAACAAACACATATCACTATTTAATAAACAGAAGACTGTGTTTGTTAATTAGTGGTATTTGCTCATCGAATCTAAATCTAACAAGTCTATTAGGTAGAAGTATATAGAATAACGTTAAAATTTATTAATCTAATATTTTGAATTTCTAATTAGATTATCAATTAATTCCCTTTGATAGTATTATCCCTACAACTAATTTTATTTAGGACAGCTATTAATTAATTATCATTGTATTGTAATTAGTCGTTACTATTGAAATGTGGTATGGTTGTAAATTCATTAACAACTTAATATTAATTCAGAGCATCAAAGGTATAGTCAGTAGAAAACGTCCGATGTATTAACTGGGGCGTGATGGACGAACTGAAGGCCTGGTTTGAGTAAACTATTCTACCATCGTTATACAAATTATATTCAGTTGAGCTGTCTTATGTTATTATGATAACAAGATATCTGTGAAACAAGGAGCTATTCAAAATGTTTTTTTTTAACATTTTTATGTCAAAAGTGTTCGAGTTAAATTATGAACGAAATTGAAGATCCATTCATGTCTTCGGTAATTTTTTATTCATTTATAATACGTTTGAATAATTAAATATGACAGGTCATAAATACCCTTAACTACTCGTTAAGAGAGCTTGAGAGAGAGTGATGAGTGTGGATGAAACAAAGAAAGTGATCGTAGCAGATGGAGATCTGTGGTCTTTGCCTACCCCTACGAGAAACAAGCGTGTTTTTTTTTAAGGCTAACAAGCAAGCGTGACACTTGACGGAAAGCAAGTTCAGTAGTGCTAGAGCCACGCTGCAGATGAATACTTTGTCAAGAATGGCAAATTATTTGTCTGTAGCATGAATGGGCAGGCTCGCACTCCCGAAGAAAACCGGCGTCTAAGTGGTAGCTTAGCTACCCCGCTTCATCCGGTGATCGTTTGAGTTTCGTAGGCCCAATCCCCCCTCCACCATAATGACACTTTCCTTAAAGGCCGACAACGCTTCTGCACTGCCTTTGGCACTGCGGATTTTTATGGGCGGTGTTGATCGCTTTCTACCAGGTAATACGCCTGCTCGTTTGCCATCCTATCCCATAAAATCATCACCGCCCATAGATACCTGCAGTGCCATAGGCGTTGCAGAAGCCTTTGAGATGTGTAGGCTTGTTATTTGAAGGATCAAATAAACTGCTAATACAAACAATATACTAAATTGTAACAGACAAAGATAGAGACAACGAACGATCAATTAATTATATATGGATAGTAATTAACTAATAATTATAGCTAAGGGATTATCATGTCATGTCATCATCCATGTCACAATAAGAGATGATACTAATTTGTAATTAATAAGAGATATAGGAAAGAAGCATTAGTAATTAATTAAAGGTAATAATAAGATAAAGGTTATATAGATAAGGAATTCGAGCGTGTTTCTAACACAATTCGATATTTTTTTTTTTATAGGATAGGAAGGCAAACGAACGGGCGTGTCACTCGATGGAAAGCAATCAATGCCGCCCAGAAACATCCGCAGTGGCATTGGTAGTGCAGAAATGTTGCTGGCCTTTTAGCAAAGGAAGGGGATGAGAGGAGGGGAGAGGGGGAGATGGGAGGGGGAGGGGAGAGTAGAGGGAAGGGAGTTTGGGCTTCGGGAACTCAAACGCTCACCGCACAAAGCGCGGTAGCTAAGTTACAACTTAGACGCCGGAGTGTGGTATTTCTCCGGGCGAGCCCGCCTATTCATGCTACAGACAAATAATATGCCATTCTTGACAAAGTATTTGTCTGTAGCGTGGCTCTACCGCTCAAACTAAATTGTAATACAACATATAAAAGATAATAATATATAAAGGAATAAGTGATTATTTATAGATGAGAATGTTCATAGCTGACAATAACTAAGTTCTATGAGGTAATAATTTTCTTGAATTCCGTCCTCTTTAATAAAAAAAAAAATACGATTTATGGCTTTTTTAGTTCATAGAATATTTTTCTTTATTTTTTATGGGAGTCAGAGGCAAACGAGATAGCGTTGCCACCTGATGGAAAGCAATCAACGCCGCCCATAGACAATACCGTAGGCCATATTAATTTCTACGCTAGTCTTTTTTCGTCTTTTGTAATTTTTCGTCTTTATTAAAGGAGTCAGGCGTTACTTTGCGGAAATCCATCACTATATGGACAGTCAAAAGTTTTACTTAGCTAAGATCCGCGACAAGCAAAATAATAACAGAAAATTAATAATGTGTGTTTTTCTGCTGGATTAAGTGGATTTATTTGGAATTTAAACCAAAAACTTACCGAAAATCGGCCATCAATTCTCCACCCACCAACCACTATACGCAACACCAAACACGCATTACCACTTTTCCATCTTGTAAACGACATGTGTTTCGCCCTAACACGAGGCATTTTCAGGCATAGTAGACTCTACGGAAGACAACCGAAAAGGTTTTCGTCTTTTTTAATAAACTTTTATTCTAGTTAACCTGTTACGTATCGCAATTCCAAGTGTTATGAGTAAGGTTCCTTAGAGATACAGTAAAAAAGCTATAAAACATGAGTTTAATCTTTCTCACCAGAAAGGGTAATTGAAGATGATTGACGAGAGAGAAGCATGCCTTTTACGATGTGCGTGAATAAACGCGATATTTCCCCGGGGACCGCTCGTAATTTCACAGGAGATATGGAACGCGAGGAATAGATAATTAAGTTTAACTTGTTGTTCTTTTTTTTTTCTAATCCACAGTGGCACAAGAGATTTTTGTAGAGCCATGGTGACACGAGTGGGCTGACTTGACCGGGGCAGTTTTACACCTTCACTGAATAATATTTGCTGTATTACCACATTTTTACATGGTGCACTTTCCCAAAATTTCATTTTATGCAACACCAAGTTAAATAACGTCTTTAGCGGATTTCTTCATTCTATACACCGGAGAAAAACTCCGAGCGTAGCTCTCTGAGCAAGAGGGACTTCTGCTCCCTTGCGAGATCCTCCTGTTGCCGCCTGACCCCCTTGAGGGGGGAGGGCCAGTAATAAACCCCACCGTAGGAATAGAATCGGCCACATCTCGACGAGTCGAAGTCTTTAAAGGACGCCCAAAAGCCACTGGCAACAGCGACATCTAAGACCGAGTGGCGGTTGCCCCATTGAGTTGCTGCGCGAGTAGTGGGGTTCATCCCGGAGGCTCGATCCCACACCCCTGCGAGTGTGGATGTCCCCGTTTCGTTTCGTTCCGACTGTGAGCTTGTGAAGCAGACGGACTGTCAGTGTCCACGTTTCGGCGCCGTAAGAGAGTACAGGTAAGACACACTAGTCGAAGACTTTAGTCTTCAAGCTCTGAGATATGGGTGACAAAAATAATTATCTAAGTAATAAACACGACGATATTGTCGACCAATTGGCTCAGTAGCGGTGCCCTTCGCCAGCAGAGTTAATGGTCGCGGATTCGATCCCCGCATCGGAATGAATATATATATATATATATGGATTACAAAAATTTATTCCGAGTCTGCTAACCGCGCCAATCCGCATTGGATAAGCGTGGTGGGTTAACGTCCTTTCCTCCGGAAATGGAGCCCGTACTCAGCAGTGGAGCATATATGGGATGTTAAAAAAAAGTTATAAAAACCTATTTACGATTCTCAGTCCACCTGTCAAGCATGAGTATTAAAGCTATAATCCATAGAGAAATAATCATTTGAAATTTGAATGTTAAATTTGTCGCCCGACACCGTGGAGTTTATGAGATGTTTTGTCGAGCGCGTTCATTATAACTACACACAGTCGAAGCGACCATCCAACAACGAGCCACACGTGTACATGTTTTATGAATTTGCGAAACTCTACGGTTTTATTCGCATGTTCGTTCCTACCCTTTTAAATTTTCACGAAGGTCACTGTGTATACATATATTGTAACGATCAGTTGGTCGCGTGGTTAGGGTGATAGACTTTTGAGTGAACGATTCTGATTTCAAAACCGGTTGAAAATTAAAATTTAATAGAGGGACAGACAGATACGTCTATTTCCTTTTACAGGCTCCCGTCCCGTACAGGGTCCCGTCTTTAGGGACAGGACACATTCCCTAACTTAACCTTATGACTTAAACTCTCAGTACATGTCTATCTAGCAATTTCCATTTTTCCCGTTCCAAGCCTAATTTTTTCAAGTCTCGACTCTCACTTTTAATTTAATTTATTTTCATTTGCATGTAAACTATCTTTTTGTTTTAATTGGCCGTATTTCTCTGTTTCTCTCTTATATGAACGTATGGCTGTGAGGCTTGGACACTAACGCGAAAGGAACACACGAAACTTCTAGTCGCAGAACGAAAAGTCCTCCGAAAGTAACTGGGCCCAACTAAAAAAGATGATGGCAGTTGGCGAAATCGAAAAAATACCGAAATCGAGCATCTGGTGGCCCACACCAATGTAATCGGAGAGACTAATGTTCACCGACTTCGTTGGCTGGGTTACGTTAAGAGGATAGGGGATGATTGCGTAGTCAAGAGAGCGTATGTGGGTCGCCCAACTGATGAGTGTCCTGTAAGGTCCTGTGAGGCGCCCCGAATACCGCTGGAGAGACATGGATTCTCCACCATTCCAAATTGCGCAACCTTCAAATCCGCAACGGGTCTGTTCGGAGGCCAAGATACATTTTGGGTCATTGCACCAACAAAGTTAGTTACTTAGTTTTGCCTTTCTTTCCGCCTTATGTCCCACCAGGGGGACTTAGGACTCTGAGGATAAGATGCGTCACCGGCCTATGGAGAAGCTTTAGTTTTTTGAAGGTTCCATTATCGTATCAGTTTAGAAATACCGCTGAAGGTACGTAACAAAAAGCATGTTGTAAAACACAAAACGCAGAAATAAGTTATCGATAAAATGACATTTTCATCTCACATGAAACCTTTTAAAAATAAATAAAATCGAACGAGCTTTAATTAATGTCCAGCGAGACAAAAAGTTGAGCGCAGTCTTTACGAGAGGGCCATAAAGTACGCACGCGTACCGTCCAAATGGTGAGACACCCCAAAAACTGCATCTATATCCTTAATTGCTCTCGCCAAAGTTGAGTTTTGATTGACACAATGTGCCAACGTAACTTGGTCGTTTTCTAGCTGACCAAGGCACGGATTTAAGAAACACTGCGGGTAATTGGTTGAACTTAGAATGTATACCGGAGAGAATGTATAGTGATTTCCCATTCTGAGTAAGTGGTGTTCGCTATTACACCCCACTCTTTTTTTTACACAATTTTGAAATAACGCGGTTCACCAATTAGAATAAATACACTGTATAATTATATACATATTGATCTATTTATGTAAACACATAGTCTACTAGAATGTATAGTTTGTGATATGTCTGACAGATGGCGCTGTGCCGTTGTGTGCATGTCTGATTCACAGTAAAATTGTGTGTTTAACAAAGTACATATATATTTATGTATGATGTTGAGGCCATTGATTGTTTTCCATCAAGTGACACGCTTGCTGGTTTGCCTTCTTATCGCGTAAAAAAGTACAAATAAAAAAAAAATTATGACACATTTTTTTACAATAACTTAAGTTTGATAACTTTATACTACGCAAATTAACGAACAAAAAGAAAATAATTTTAATCTAACAAGTGTCATAAAATGGTTCTTGCTCAGCATATGCCAGGCGTTCTATTGCAGCGTATGGCACTGGTTTTCAGCAAGAACCAACGTGGTCAGATCGCGGACCATAGTAATGTGACAATATGTCATACGAAAGAAGTTGTTTTCTTGATGTATCACAACACTCAGCGTTGGGGGATCGACGCAAAAAGTATGGACAGGATTAACCGGATTTATAAATGATTTAAATGTGAAGTGAGATTTATTAGTATATGGGAAGCCGACCGAGCGTGCTCTATTAATAACATCCGCATCACAGGTGAGTTAATAGCTGACCCTCGTCAGGGCGGAGGCAGACTAATTGCTTCCGCTTTCAATGGAAACATTACGTAATGCACACACGCATCGAATCTATAATTAGTGTACACCTACCCTTTTCTTTAAAAATATTTCGTGATATCGGAGGATATAAGAGAAGAAACTTCAATTTACCCGCGTAATAATTTTATATGGGTATGGAAGGCAAACGAGCAAGCGATGGAGAGCAATCAACACAACCCATAAACATCCGCAGCGCTATGAACATTGCAGAATCGTTGCCGGCCTTTAAGAGAAGTGTAGGCCTTGAAGGTTCCATGGTCGCATCGATTCGGAAACACCGCTGTAAGTAGCTGGTTCCACAGAGTAGTGGTGCGTGCAAAGAAGAAGTGTGGAGATTACGACATCAACCGTAAGGAGGAAGGCTTATGACCTGGCAGTACACAATGAATGAAACCTGAAGACAACGAATGAAATACGTAATGGACAGTCAGATACTTTGCTATACAATAAAAATATTAAAACATCTATATGTCATAAAATTGTAACAAGATATATTTTTTTTTTCACAGCCCACACATGTCCCACTTCTGAGCACGGGTCACCCCATTTCTGGAGGAATGGACCTACCACGTTTGTCCAATGCGGATTGGCGGGGTTACCAGACTCGGAGTAAATATCTATAAGACCGGTTGTATGGTCTTATATACATATAGGTTATAAATAAAGATATTCCAATGCGGGGATCGAAACCGCGACCATTGACTCCACAGGCTCCGCTACTGACCCAATTGGTTGTCTATAAATATGTATATATATATATATATATATATATATATATATATATATATATATATATATATATATATATATATATATATATAAATTAGCCCATAATGACACTTTCCTTGAAGGCTGGCAATGCTGCTGCACTGCCTACGTCGCTGCGGATGTCTATGGCCGGCGTTGATTGCTTTCCATCAGATGACACGTCTGCGTTTGCCTTCCTATCTCATAAAAGAAAAAAATATTATATATAAATTGATGCTATATATTATTGGTATTTAGAAGTTGAATTAGGCGGGATCTGGGCCCAGTGAACAACCAATAAGGTTTTATGATATACACGTTTTTTATATTCTTTGTTATTTCTATTAATAAAATAAAAAAATAATTTTGTCTTAGCACCTTACGCAGTGGTAGAGCCACGCTGCAGACCAATACTTTGTCAAGAATGGCATATTATTTGTCTGTAGCATGAATGGGCCGGTTCACCCGGGGAAGTACCACACTCTCGTAGAAAACCGGCGTCTGAGTGGTGGTAGCTTAGCTACTAAGCTTCGTCTGCTAAGCAGTTGAGTTTCGAAGGCCCAACCACTCCTCCTCCTATCCCCCTCCCCCTCCCTCCCTCTCCCCTATTCCTCTTCTCCCCTCCCCCTTCTTTTGTCTTAATACCGTCCGCCCAAATAGGAAATCATACAAATAAAGAAAATATTTGTATAAAATCCGATCAAGAAATAATAATACTCGAACTATTATAACACCTACATCGTCAAAGGAAAATAGCTGACGTGTATTTCTAAAACTTTTCACAGGTTATCAATACAAACGGAGGGCTTTGTTATTTTTTCGTTTCGCTGACAACCACTTCGGAAAAGAAATTTCGCCCTTGTTACGCGTTTTCGACACGTAAATGGTTTTCAAACAACAAACAACTTGTTTTTGCTCTTCGATAACATTGCTTTATCGCCCCTTGTCAAATATTATATACGAAAAATACATTCCTTCTAAAATAACAACTATATTTCTGAACTGAGACGGCATTGGAAATGTAGTGATACATTGATAAATGTATCACTAATGTAATAAAACTTTTCATTTGAATATATTATAACCTTTTATATTATATAACTTCATTTTAAATTCGTAATTTTAAAATTTAAAATAAAAAAGAAATAAATTGTTTTATATAAAAACAAAAAGATTATTAGTTCGACTAACGTCTTTCGGTAGGCATGTCACAAATCCTACTAATATTATAAATGCGAAAGTTTGTGAGTTAAAAAGAGTTGTATGTTTGTTACTCTTTCACGAAAAAACTACTAGACGAATTTAGATGAACCTTTACAGTAATATGGGTTATACATCGGAATAACATATAGACTACAATTTGTAATGATTTTATGTAATTTTTTTGGTCGTAATATAACATGTCAATTAAGTCGGAAAAAAATCTGGCCTCTGAGAGCTATCTTGGCGTATGCTGCCTAAACCATTGGAGTTACACAAAGATCATGTACCGTAGGATTGTTTATCTTGAATAGTTCTAAATAAAAGCATATAACCATAAATTAAGTAAATATATATATATATATATATATATATATATATATATATATATATATATATATATATATATATATATATATATATATATATATATATATATATATATATATATATATATATATATATATATATTTAAAATGATATATTTATTTAAAATGATCTGTGACGAAACTTAATGTGGCAGACCAAATTCCACGCGAGCGAAGCCGCGGGTAAAGGCTAGTTGAGATATAAAATGTAATATTGATAAAGTGTGAATAAATTATGAATAAGATATAAATGTACAGTGAATTAATTTTTCTCAAAGATAAAATCCCCTAAAGATCCCCCGTGTCGCCGAAGCACTACGCCCAGCACGGCACAGAATTTAAAAAATAAAGGTTTGTCGGCCTATGTAAATTAATATCATTATTTAATTATTTTATGCAATAGAAAAAATAATTTTGTATGTATTGAGGCGCCATCTGTTGGCGGATTATCTGAGAATAGTTTTTTATTTTAATTGAGATTTATATAAAATAACTAAAATAGTTGTGATTAATGCAGTCAGGCGATACTTTGTGGAAATCAATCACTATGTGGACAGTCAGAACATTTACTTAGCTAAGATTCGCGACAAATAGACAAAAACAGAAAAAGTGTACTTAACGTAACTTCCGTAGGGTCTACTATACCTGATGATGCCTCGTGTTGAAGCGAAACACAAGTCGTGTGCAGGTGGAAAAGTGGTGTTGAGTGTTTGGTGTTGTTGATAATGATTGGGAAGTGAAGAGATGCTGACTGCCGTTTTTTTGATAAGATTTAGTTTGAGTTCCCCGTAAATCCACTTCTTTCAGTAAATAACACACATTATTATTTTTTGTTTTGGTTTGCTTGTCGCGGATCTTAGCTACGTAAAAGTTTTGACTGTCCACATATAATAATTGTAATTTATGTAAAATAAATTATTTAGATTTATATAAAACTCATATAAATATGTATTTTGAATATTGAATTATATTTTAAGAATCGTTTTGGAGTAATTTCATTTATTTGTTAAAAAAGATATTGTTGCTATACTGAAGCGATTTTAAATTCTTTATTCGTTGTTTTGGTATAACCGATGTTGTTTTCGGTTTTGTGTATAAGAGCAAAAATTAAATCGGGTTGAGTCATTCCTGTTCTAAGCGAAATCGCCGAAAGGCATATATTTCTTAAAAGCAAGTGTCGTTTCTACAATGCCTATGGTGTTAGATTTTCACCAGACCAATATGGTCTTATGCAATGGTGCTCCAACAGAACGCTTCGCATATGCTGAACAGGAACCATTTTGTGACACTTTTTAGATTAAAATTATTTTCTATTTGTATTGTTTATTAGTATAAAATAATATTATTTAAGTTTTCATTTTAGTTATTGTAAAAATGTGTCATGAATAAAGTTGCCTTTTTCCCCGACTCTGTGGAACCAGCTACCTCCAGCGGTATTTTCGATATAACATTGGAACCTTAAAAAAAAAGCCTACTCTAATCTCAAAGGTTGGCGACACATTTCCAATGCTTATGGTGTAGCAGATATCTATGGGCGGTGTTGATCACTTACCATCAGGCGACACGCTTGCTCGTCTGCCTTCCTATCCCATAAAACAAAATGCTCGTGTGTTTGTTTTGCCGTAGAAAGCTTTGGTATGTTATACATAAAGAAATTAGACATCAATCACTCTGGCAAGGTTTTTCGTTGTACATTTCAATCGCATCTATGTACAGTGAGCTCGATCGCAAATGTATTAGCATCAAACAGACGATCCCGTGGGAAATTTCACACTGTTTTGGAATCCGTTACAAATTTAGGACGGGGAGCAAGTTGTAAACTAGACCCGAATCCCCTTACCGATCGCTCATGTGTTACCCTACGGATGAGGGTGAACTCATTGCTTGCGCGAATCAGATTTGAAAGAGGACAACAATTTACATAAATTAAGGTAAATTACTAGTAAATTAATTATTACGTAGTGTGGGACGCCCTCCTGCTAGATGGAGCGACGATCTGCGCAAGGCGGCAGGCAGAGGCTGGATGCGTGTAGCCGAAGATCGGGCTAGGTGGCGCGCCTTGGATGAGGCCTATGTCCAGCAGTGGACTGCCGCAGGCTGATATTGATATTGAAGGTAAATTTCCATACATGTTTCAATTTCCATACAAATTACAGGCAAAACTCTTTCTTAATCAGAGCATCCTGCTCCTTTAACGAGGTGATAAGAATGAACTGTGAAATAGATCTATTTACTACTAGCACTAGTAAGCTGAAGCGATTGCTAAGCAATATTTATTTTATAGTAGGTAACGGTCTAGGCACCAGAAGTTAACTTATGTGTTAAAACGTTTGTATATGCATTGTATCTTATCTATCATTATTTATTCTGTATAGAGTTCACTGATGCTTTTGTTTAATAACCTGTTTGCTGTACTGTTTGGTTTATTGATACGATTATGTTCTTTTATAAGTATATGTGGAAGTTATTAATTGGCTTTATAATCTAGATTGATTACATATTTTTATATACCTAGCTGTTAACTTTCCTAAAATTGTAAAAATAAATAAATAAAATAAAATAAACGTTGATTGACATTGATGAGAATGCTCTGTATCCCTTAGCCCGAGTTCAGAACAATGTTTGAGTAATGGTAGAGTCACGCTGCAGACGAATACTTTGCCAAGAATGGCATATTATTTGTCTGTAGCATGAATGGGCCGGCTTGCCCGGGGAAGTACCACACTCCCGCAGAAAACCGGAGTTCCGGAGGCCTAACAATCCTCCTTTATTATTAAATATGCACAAACATATAAACGTAGATACATTACGCAAGTTCAGAAAGTGGAATTTGAATCTCCGTAATTATTCAAAAATTTAAAGTAATATTTTGCACCACAATAAATCGACTACTAATGACCAGGCAAACAGGTTTTGTTGACAGGTATACAACTAATTTATTTTATTAAACGTTATTAGAGGAAAATACGATTATAATATCGATACTGCGTAAACTGTCGTCAATGTTCCATGCGAATGTAAAAACAACTTTATCTCAAAAGTAAAAGGTCGATTGTCTATTAAATTTTCACGTGACATTTGCGTGTTTAGATCGTATCTAATAATTGATGTATTCAGAATGAATAACTTACTTTATGCCGAGCAAATGCGCTATTGATGTTAAACTATAATCGATTTGATTTACGAGCTAGAAAAGCATCCAGTAATTTTGGAGTTTTGGGGACGATAAAGTTATCAAGCGTTGTAAATTACAGTTCATACGGCCTTAATTTGAAAAATGGATCAGATAGTCGTGGGTGCTCTTATAGAAGTCTAAAAAATGTTACAGTAATGTAATAAGTCTAAAAAATGTTACAGTAATGTAATAAATATTATTCAAGTGGTTTTTAGATTCTAAAATGACGTCCAAAGTTAAGACCAGTGAGTCTATCAAGTATTGGACTGTTAACAAGTCACCAACGTCTACCACAGTCCATATATCCTGAACTCCCTCCTGTCCTCCATTAGACTCACCATCTAGCGCGATCTTCGGCTTCACGCCTCGGGTTGATGATCATTTATGGTAAGCGTCAGATGTTTACTATTTGGCAACCTCTGATTACAGGGTTAGTCGACTTTGCTTCTAGTTTCATAATACCTAGTTTTATGGTATAAGAAAGCAAACGAGCAAGCGTCTCACGTGATGGAAAGCAATCAACGCCGCCCATAGACATCCGCAACACCACAGGCACCACAGGCGTCAAGAATCATTCCCAATAATTCCTCGGTGTACAAACCATGGAGAAGTAGATAAAAGATGAGAAGAGAGGAGGGTCAGGTCAGGGATTTTCGGTACGATGAATGTGAGAGGAAGGATGGATAAGTGTGAAGGAAGCAAGTTAGGTGTGCTGGGATCGTAGCGGATGGAAACCTGTGGTCTCTGCCAACCCCTATGGCAGATAAGGAGATACCGCAACGGAAGACAAAGAGTAATACGGTAGTAGCTCGGGAGGCCGGGGTCGCGTACCCGTGTACCAAAACCATAACGACCGGACAGGCGGCTAGGCAAAGATACTCCTTGAAATAATTTATTTTACACAAATTACAATTATTATAATGATTTTATATAGAGCAACATTAATCTCTGTCAACAGATGTCGCCACAATATAAATTCAATATTGTCTAATGCATGAAATAATTAAATAATGATATTAGTTCTAATAATAATGATATCAGCTGGACTCAAAGGGTTGCCACCCTTTGCGTACAGGTGTGGCGAATAATGGGGTTCTCCGACAAGTCAAGCAAAAACGTGAATTTTTGCAGACTGTCAAAGGTAGAAAAATTGCTTACCTGGGTTATATCATGAGACATGACAGGTGCAAATTGCTGCAACTGATCATGATGGGGAAAATCGTTGGTCGAACAAGTCTTGGCTACGTAATATCAGGGAGTGGATTGAGATAGCGAGTGCTCCAGAACTGCTGCACTTCGCGAAGGAGGAAGAGAGTTGTGCCGAATTGGCTGCCAACCTTCGCAAGTCGGAGAGGCACTCTTAGAAGAAGAAGAAGTTATAATACGTCGACATATATTTGTATCAGCCGGATAATTTATACAAACAATATAATGATAAATATAACTGACATTACCATGATAAATCATGCCAAGATACCTAAGCAATAAGGTCTCAGACTACAGGATAATTTACGAGTCAAATGCTCCTTACATCGTAAATTATCCTGGGGCCTAAATCTCCGGGAGAAATCTGTGCAGCGTCCCTACGTTAGATTGATGACTTGATGCTGAGTATGTACATATACATTTATTATTAATTTCTGTGTATGTGAGTCGTAAATAGATTTTATTATAAGAAGAAAATTTTTAGTGGTAGAGCCACGCTGCAGGCGAATACTTTGTAAAGAATGGCATATTACTTGTCTGTGCCATGAATGGGCCGATTCGCCCGGGGAAGTACCACACTCCCACAGTAAACAGGCGTCTGAATGGTAACTTAGCTAACGCGCTTCGTCAGGTGAGCCGTTGAGTTCTGGAGGAGTTGAGTAACATATCAGTCAGTGAGTGACTGGTGATGCAGCTTTATATATAATTTTTATTTTATGAGATAGGAAGGCAAACGAGCAGGCGTGTCATCTAATGGAAAGCAACAACCCATAGACATCCGAAGCGCCATACACAGTGCGAAAGCAACAACCCATAGACATCCGAAGCGCCATACACAGTGCGGAAGCATTGTGGACGTACAAGGAACGTGTCATTATGAGAGTGGGAAGGGAGGGGGAGGGGAAAAGGTGTTGGGCGTCCGGAACTCAGCCACTCACCGTACGAAGCGTGGTAGCTAAGATACCACTCAGACGGCGTCTGTTTTCCGCGGGAGTGTAGTACTTTCCTGGATAAGCCAGCCCATTCACACTACAGACAAATAATATGCCATTCTTGACAATCTTCGTCTGCAGCGTGGCTCTACCACTATGATGGTAATGCAGCTTTATATACAATAGTAAAATAGAATTAATATTAGATCGAATCTACAATAAAATTTATTTTAAAATATTATATAATATTATAGTGGCTACAATAATATAAATAATGTGATCTTATACACCGTGACATTTTAATTGCCCGAGAAAACTAAAATTTGCGTTTGTAAAAATATGTATGTCCTTAAGTAACATTCAAATATTATAGCGTTCATACAAAAATATTGTTTTATGGGGCTTCAAAGAAATCCTGTAAATATTACGCGACCAAATTAGGTTGGTTTGGGTGCAGTTCATATCGGAATGATAATCATGTCTATTTGAATTAGCAAGATTTTTTGTTGTATAATTTTTGGTGTATATTAAGGACATTTTTAAAAATTGTTTTTCTTCACCAAATTTAATGTATATCGATAACTGAATATATTACTTAATTTTCTCGGGTAATTAAAAAGTCACGGTGCATATTCAAGAATTACTTACCACCTTTTAAACTTGAGTCAGTCAAATTCACAGACCGGAGTCGCCCCTGGCCTACAACTTGTAATTACAAAACTGTTTGCCTACTACAATGAGAAGCTAAGTTAACAAAGGTTTCTGCATCCGCTTAAAATGTAAATCATGTTGCGAAACTAGACCGTGTTGTACCTTACTCTGTTATTATAGATGTAACGAAAAGTCCTCCGAAAGACCCTGGGCCCAACCAAAAGTGATGATGGCAGTTGGTAAAAAAAAAAAACACCGAAATCGAGGATCTGGTGGCCCAACCAAATATAATAGGAGAGGCTTAACCTCACCAACTTTGTTGGGGAGGATCGCAAGGCAAGAGAGCGTATGTGGGTCGCCCAACTGGACGACGTTCTGTGGTGCGCCCCACACGTACAAAGCGCGGTAGCTAAGCTACCACTCAGAAGCCAGTTTTCTGCGGGAGTGTGGTACTTCCCCGGGCGAGCCAGCCCATTCATGTTACGGACAAATATTATGCCATTCTTGACAAAGTATTCGTCTGCGGCGTGGCTCTACCACTGTCGATTAAGTACAAATAGTTACTAAATAGTACTATTTAAAAACTAACTAGTGATTTTTCTAGGGACTCTAATCAAATCAGTTGGGAGTCTATCATCAGAGATAATTTGTTATTTAAAAATTAAACAATGTCCCCATATTTTTTTAAAAAAAAAATTAACATTGACTAAAACATAATAATCGTAGTAACGTAGGTATAAACAATTTTGCATAAATTAAATTTTATATATATTGTTTTATATATTCACGCTTATCCCCCGCGGGGGTTGGCAGAGACCACAGAGCTCCATCCGCTACGACCCAGGCATATCCTCCCCGCTACCTCCACATGCATCCATCCTTTCATCCATTCTTCCCTTCACATTCACTGCAGTGAAACGGCTCTCCATTAGTCGCTTCTCGCACTCTTGGGAATTAGGACGTGACGTATGGCGAACCACGTCGCCGTCATTTTTCAACAAATTAGGTACTTTTATATCAAATTTATAATTCTGAATAGATTAGAAAAATTTCAATAAAAAATCTTTGAATGGAGAAAAAAATTCATCGACGGCTATTTTCGAAGAAAGAATGAGGCTTAACGAGTCGGGGCTTTTGGCAATTAATTAAAGGTTAGTGCTTCCAAATTTATGGCGTGGATTTGCTTTTAAAACCGTCCGAAATATAAAAGCTTTTTCAAACTCGATATCATTTTATATTTACCGCACTTTATAATGATTACGCTCAATAGTCAATATATTTTCATTATTAGAGTCAAGCGATACTTTGTGGTTATACATTATTCAATTGTACAGTCAACCTTGCCAACTATTCGAAGGAAATATCTATCTAATTATATATATCTATATATATTAGGTCGGGGCAAAAGTATTTTCGTATTGTTCATACAAAGGAAAATATTTTTTTTTTTAGGTATAATTTTTTATTTATTTATTATATGTATGTGCCGTTTTGATCGATGACTTGTTGCCATCTTGTGGGTAGTGCCATGATCCCATTCCTGTAGAAATTTTGAGATTTTTGATAAAAAAATTTGGCAGATAGTGTTCACAGTGTTCTTTTGAGGTTAGCTTTGTGCATCCTAAAGAGTTCTGCAATGACTGAAACAGGTGGAAATCTGATGGAGCAAGGTCAGGGCTATACGGAGGATGCATCAACACATCCCAGCCAAGCTCTCTCAATTTTGCTGCGTGGCTATAGATGAGTGCAGTCAGGCGTTGTCATGGTTTCTCTCAGTGAGATCATGTGGTACCCAAATGTCAAGTCTTTTCTTGTACCCAGACTTTCATAAATGACGTAAAACTGTTTTATGATCAACATCCAGTACTAATATGTCGATCTTGCTCCACTTTCTCAAAGATGGCACTGATTTTATCTGTGACAGGGCGTCCAGAGCGAACCTCATCTTTCACACTAAAATTTCCAGACTTGAAAGGCTTGAACCACATTTGTGCTACTCTTATTGATACCGCATTAGGTCCGTCAACCGCACAAATTTTATTCGCGACGTTCGACGCATTTTTACCTTTTTTGTAATAAAACTTTAAAATGTACCGAATTTCTTCGTCACATACGTTCATTTTGCTTGCTTGAAAAACAATTGAAAAATGGCGGGAACTAGTTTTTTTTTATTTATTGCATCTTCAGAATGTCACATTTAATGGTATTAAAACCAGCCAGTCACATTCAGTACAGCCAAAGAGGTTTGATTACTAATAATACATTCAAAATACGAAAATACTTTTGCCCCGACCTATTTATAAAAATCAATTGCTGTTCGTTAGTCTCGCTAAAACTAGAGAACGGCTGGACCGATTCGGTTAGTTTTAGTTTTGAATTATTTTTAGAAGTCCCGGGAAGCTTTAAAAGGTGAGTAAATATGATAAAACTATTAGGAATATAGTAAAAGCAACAATTTCGTTTTCCCTTAGAAACTATTCCTAACTGTCAAATATTTGATGTTCGTCCCATCGTTCAGAAATCAATTAAATTTAGACGTCGTTCAGAAATCAAATTAAATTCAAAAGTGAAGTTTTTTTTTTGCTTAAGTTTAGACTACATTTTTTAACTAAAATTGAAACACTCTGCAATTATTGTTCAACTTTTTTATTTATTGAATCTGAGGCGATACAAAGTTTGCCGGGTGACATAGTTTTTAATATTTCTTCTAAATGTTGACCACCACGTCGGACACACTCTTGGAATCTACCCACAGACTACTCTGTGCCACTCACTGAAATAGTGACGTCAGGATGTCGTTGACCTCGCGGGCGATATTTTATTTTAGTGCTGTGATGGTGGTCGGGTTTGTACCATAGATTTTACTTTTGTGGTACGTCCTCAGAAAAAATCCATAGGAATGCGGTCCGGTGAGCTGGGTTACCAGGGAATATCACGGAAACGGCTTATTAATTTGTTTGGGAAGAAATCACGAAGAAGCTCCATGTTCGAAACTATGTGCGTGAAATGAAGGATGTTCTCTCATCGTTGCCAGAAAATAAACCAGTAAGCATGCGTTTACTTTATCTATATGGGGATACACACACTTACAGGGGTGTGGGATCGAGCCTTGGAGTTGCCACTGCTCGCGTAGCAACTCAAAGAGGCGACTGCCTCCGGTCCTAAATGCCGCGGTTGCCAGAGGTTTTTGGGCTACCTTTAACGACTTCGCGTCGTCGAGATATGGCTGAACCTATTCCTACGTTGAGTCCATCGCTGGTCCTCCCGTTTCACGGGAGCCAGGCACGGTTACCGATATAAATGCTTTTTGTACGTTCTATCCTGTTTGGGATCCATTATAAGCCGTTAAAAAAGGGAAGATAAGTGAACTGCCCAAAGGTTATAAAATATATTCGTGATTTATTCATCTGAAAACACTTCACATAAATCAACAATTGTAGTAAACAATAGAGCAATGAATTATGAGTTTTCACAGAAAACGCATCGGCTTAGGCGTGGAGCTGTACAATAATTCTATTATGTCGTTTTGGAAGGCTCTGTGGGCTGATTTATTGTGGCTTTTGTTTAGTATGGAAAGTCCAAAACATGGACGGTGTTCGATAAAATGCGTACTAAAATACATTATACGGATTTACCTTTCTTTTTTTATGGGATAGGAAGGCAAACGAGCAAGCGTGTCACCTGATGGAAAGCAATCAACGCCGCCCATAGACTTCCCCAGCACCATAGGCAGTGCGGAAGCGTTGCCGACCTTAAATGAAAGTGTCATTATGGGAGTGCGAATGGGAGGGGGAGAGGTAGAGGGAGGGAGGGGTGTTAGGCCTCCGGAACTCAGCCGCTCACCGTACGAAGCGCGGTAGATAAGCCACCACTCAGACGCCGGTTTTCTGCGGGAGTGTGGTACTTCCCTGGGCGAGCCGTCCAGTCATGCTACAGACAAATATTATGCCATTCTTGGCAAATTATTTGTCTGCACCGTGGCTTTACTACTATTAGACCTATAAACTTAACATACATATATACATATCGTTACGCATATTTTCCGTAGGGGTAGGCAAAGACCGCAGATGTGCATCTGCTACGATCTCGGCATACTTTTCTTGTTTCTTCCAAACTTAGCACTCTCTTCTTGCAAGCTCGCCGTTTAAGGGTATTCTTACCTGGCCTTCCCTAAAAACTTCGGCAATTTGATTAAGGTATGTTTTCCTTGGTCTTCCCCTACCTACCATTCCATCCACATACACAGTTTCATGTTTTTTTTTTTTATGGGATAGGAGGGCAAACGAGCAAGCGTGTCGCCTGATGGGAAGCAATCAACGCCGCCCATGGACAACCGCGACACCGCAGGAGTCGCGGAAGCGTTGCCGGCCTTTTAGGTATGTATAGGCTTGTTTTTTGAAGGTTCCAATGTCGTAGCGGTACGGAAAAACTGCCGAGGGTAGCTGATTCCACAAACCGGTGGTGCGTGGAAAGAAGTTACGGGAGAAACGCACCGTTATAACTCGAATAAAAAATAAACTTCAGTCCATTAGTCCAGGCAGACGAGTTAATGACGACAATTACGCAGCTACGGACTTCGACCTCATCTGTCTGTCACAACTTGGGAGAATGATGCTTTTGTAACAAAGGTATATTGTGAAGGAGTCATTCTCAAGAGCATGTTATTGGCATTGCAGATACATTGCCAACCTTAAGGAGAGGATACGAACAATGTGAGGGCAAGAAGGAAGTAAAAGAAAAAGAAGCAAGGAAAGAATTTGGGCTAGATACTTTTTATGGGATAGGTAGGTCAATAAGCAAGTGTATTGCCTGATAAAAAGCAATCAACGTCGTCCATAGACATCCGCAACACCATAGGGATTACGCAGCATTGCCGGCCTTTAAGGTATGTGTAGACTTGTTTGTTGAAGGTGCCAATGTCGTAATGGTTCGGAAAGACCGCATAAGGTAACTGGCGCCACAGGATGGTGGTGAGTGCAAGGAAATTTCGGGAGAAACGCACCATACTGGATCGCCACCCATCCACCCAGATGGTGGGGATGAAACTGCCACTTTTAGATTTTTACAATCACTTTACAAAAGGCGACAATACAGAAGAATAGTACCACTATGCGCTGTTGTATGATTCTACGTTTATACAGACTAGAGTACGGTAAATATAACAAAGGTATTACGGTTCCTGAAGATGTAAAATTCGAAATAGAACAATAAATGTAAACAACCTGAACGCAAGAGTCAAATTGAATTAAAGGAGCATTTCCTTATTTTCTAAAGAATACTTATGCAGCCTCGGAGGGAAACAGGAAACTCGACAAGAAACGGGAGAGCCCTTATTGTCCTCCAAAGTTTATTAGATCACCAAAACTTCCTTTCTACCTTCCTCGTTCCTTTTCTTAAACTTTTCGCAACGTCACATCTCCGAAAAGTTTCGCTTGCTTATCTTCAATGCCGTGTCTCATTGAACTGAAAATTTATTCTATGTTCGATATAATTTGAATAATTTATCTCTTACTAAATATTAGAAACAAGAATATATAATATTATTTTATCCTAATTGATATACAATAATATTTAATGTACGAGTCCTTAAAATCCTTAAAATACCACACTTATTGGTTTCTCAAAAAGATAATTGTTAAGGTTGAAAGGTGATCGTTTGATGCAATCTAGGCTTGTCGAATAAATATCTTTACATCGATATTTTCAATTCGATATATCGATAATATTGGGCGATATATTTTGTAACGATATATCGATATCAAATATCAAAATTGTATCAAAAACGATAATTACTTTTGTTTTTATTTGGTCGACTCAATTTACTGCTTTTCACTTTCAACCAGTGATGGTATGCCTAGCGAACTAAAGCAATACCTAGATCAGCCTATAATACCCAGAAAAAAGAATCCAACAAAATTTTGGTTTGATTGTCGCCATTTTACCCAAGTTCTTTCCGACATAGCTGTAAAGTATTTGATATCGCCTGCGTCCTCGGTTTCCTCAGAGAGAGTGGCATCTGCTGTAAATCTCGCAGTACCCAATACCAGAAGTTGGCTAACAGCCGAGCAGATAAATCAAAGAGTTTTTTATGTCTGTATCAGATAAATATTGGTTTAGTTAACAAATGATTAATATTTTTTATCATTGTTCTTGATTTATTAAAAATGATGTCTATTGATTAGTACTTGTCTAGTAATGTACCTAAAATTACTGAAGTAGATTAACCCATATTTCTTCATATCGTATCGATATATCGATATTGATATTTTCAAAAATATCGATATCGATACTTTATTGCATTTACGACATCCCTAATGCAATCAATGAATAGGAGACATCTTCTACACCATTATTACGCTGGGGGTATGGGAACGAACCCCGGGGATCAGAATCCCACCACTCGAGTTTCAAACGCAGAATGCGACCGTCCGCCGATCATTGGCGCTACTGTTCCCAGCGACTTCCGAGGCGTCGTCTAGATATGGTTAAAACCTATTCCCTATGTCAGATTCCATCGCGGGCCCTCGCTGTAGCTGGGCGGCGAAGGAATAGGTTTCGCTACCACGAAAGCCACTCCAGGTTCTCGTTGGAGCGAATGTCCCTCGAGTGGACATGCATGTAAGGGAGGAAACCAATTCATTCTTTAATGAAAAATTCACAAAAATACTTAACCTTTGTTAAACACACAATATTACCGTGAATTAGACACGCACACAACAGCACAGTGCCATCTGCCAGACATATCACAAACTATATATACTAGCAGTCTGAACATTTAATTAATGTGTCCTTGAATTGTAATATTATATTTTTAAATTTTAAATACAAAAAACTTTTTTATTAATATTCTCAAAAATTTGGAAAAATGCGTAAGAGTCTTGATGATGATGATTTGATATAAGATATAATTTAGCCCTTATGAAATAAATTGTAGTATTATCGATTGAAAATATATTGCACAATACATTTATTTTCTATTAGAAACTAATTTAAATTACAACTGCATCAAAAAATGTTATTTCTATTGATTGAAATATGATTTTCATAATTCAATCAATCATTATTAAATCTTATCTAATCGTCTGAGTGAATCCCACGAGCCGCAAGGGAGGATGAAGGTCAGCCCCAGCAGAGCCCTGCATGCTGAGGTAAGGCATCATAGTACCCGGGGAGCCCGATCCCGGGACGGTCGGCACGTTTGCGACTAAAGCTCGCCCTTAGCCACGCATCCATTGGCACGGCAGACCGTGATTTGGCGCAGAGGAAGGGAAAGGATAGAGAAGAACGGAAAGGAAATGCGGAGGGGGGGTTACCAGACTCGGAATAAATATTTATAAATCCATACATATATTTATTCCGATGCGGGAATCGAACCCGCGACCATTGACTTCGCGGACGGAGGACCCCGCCACTGAGCCAATCGGTCGTCTTTTTATAAATTAAAATATGGTAGTACGAAAATATTACGTTCAAGTAGATGTCTCCATTAGTCTGGTTTCCGTTAATGTGGCTTGCGGTCCCTCGGCAGGAGGGAAATTCGAGTCACACCAAGCCGCCCATTAATTAGATTTAACTTTAATTATATTCAACCATAAATGAATTATTCATTCTTATAATTAAACGGGATTTTGTCTGAGAGGAAATGATTATATACCTAACGCTTTTTGTATGCAAGGATAACTTCTTATTTAAGTTATTATAACATTTTTCTGTTTTAGTTTTTGTAATTTTAATTTTTATAAAGTTAATGACGGTGACGTGGTTCGCTATCACGTCCTGTTTTCCACGAGGGCGAGAAGCGGCTAACGGAGAGCCGTTTCGCTACGATGAATGTGAAATGAACGATGGATGAATGTGGAGGAAGCAAGGAAGGTGTGCCGGGATCGTGGCGGATGGAGATCTGTGGTCTCTACCTATCCCCACGGGAAACAGGCGTGACGATATGTATGTATGTAGTTCTTATCAAAATAGCTGTATTTTATTTCCTTGTGAAATAAACTAAAATTTTGCACCCGTGCATGTATTCTGGGTACAGCAAAATTAACACAACTTAGAATATCAGGCCTGTCAATGTAATTTTAAAACATAAATTACGTTTCTACCTTTAAAATAACCTACAAAACATGAAGAGGAGTTAAGAAATAATATAAAATATATTATATCTTTGCAAAACGCAAAATAACGTCGTGAAAAGTAACTGTTTAATACAGAAAGCCCAAATCACCCTATATATATCACAATATTAAATTACACATTAATTCAAACCGAAGTTATGACTTAATTATTACATCTTTACGATTCGGGAAATCCTTCCTTTTTCAAGTTCTACGGCTTATTTATGCTTTATTACGTCTTTTATAGATGGTTTGTGGGGTAAAGATCGTAGCTGAAAGTGCAGTAATAACTTAAACTGTGTGGAATAATAGTCTTTAAAATACAAATGAAAGTATAAATGAATTTTGAATAAACCCAATTTGTTTAAAAATGACGTGGTTCGCCACCCGTCACGTCCTGATTCGCACACGGGCGAGAAACGACTAACGGATAACCGTTTCGCTACGATGAATGTGAGAGAAAGGATGGATGAATGTGGAGGAAGGATGGATGAGTGTGGAGGAAGGATGGATGAGTGTGGAGGAAAAATGGATGAGTGTGGAGGAAGGATGGATGAGTGTGGAGGAAGGATGGATGCGGGTGAAGGAGGCAAGGAAGGTGTGCCAGGATTGTAGTGGATGGAGATCTATGGTCTCTGCCTATCCCGACGGGAAACAGGCGTGACGATATGTGTGTATGGACGTAAGTGACAAAATTTATTTCAACGTAAGAAAGAATCATCAATCAAAAACAATTGAAGTTGAAAATAACTGATGTTGACCAATTGTGTTAGAACTAGCGAGAAACCCGAAAGAAACAAAACTATTACAACAAAATTATAACTATTTAAGACATATATTGATAGATAAAATTTGCATGACTATAGCTAATTAACCTATTCATTCTAGTAAATTCGTAGTGTGAAATTTGACTGCGACGGTGTGTCACAACCGGCATGAGATCTCCTCTGGTCTGGTCTTACAATTCTCTCTCTGCATACATACATATCGTCACGCCCGTCTCCCGTAAGGGTAGGCAGAGACCACAGATCTCCATCTGCTACGATCTCGGCATACTTCCCTTGCTTCCTCCACACTCATTATTCTCCTCATGCAAGCCCGCCGGTTGAGGGTACTCTTGACCTGGCCTTTCTTAAAAAGTTCAGCAATCTGGTCAAGGTACGTTTTTCGTGGTCTTCCTCTTCCGGCCCTTCCATCCACCTTCGCAAGGTAAATTGTCTCTCTGTCTGTTAACAATTATGCTTCTTATTAATGGAGTCAGGCGTTACTTTACGGAAGACAACTGAAAAGTGACATTTTTCGTTTATCTACCTGAAGATGCCTCGTGTTGGGGCGAAACACGTGTCGTTTACAGAGTGGAAAAGTGGTAGTGTGTGTTTGGTGTTGTGTATAGTGGTTGGTGGGTGGAGCGTTGCTGGCCGTTTTTCGGTAAGTTTTTGGTTTAAGTTCCAAATAAATCCACTTCATCTGGCAGGAAAACACACATTATTAATTTTCTGTTATTGATTGCTTGTCGCGGATCTTAGCTGAGTAAAACTTTTGACTGTCCATATAGTGATGGATTTCCGCAAAGTAACGCCTGACTCCATTAATAATTAGTCACATAATAAATATGACAATCAATGTATGAGGTAAGAAATATTTCGATCATAAACTCCACCATAGGTCATAATAATCTGACAGAGCGTTGCTACCAAGTTGAAATTTTCATAATGTATTGTCGCAAGTACTCGGTATGTCCTTCTACCACCATTTCGAAATGGGGTTCATAAGTTCCGAGTGGAAACGACGATAGAAACATTCCAGTCATCCTCTGTTTTGCTGTTAACGGCATTCAGTGTAAAAAAAATGACAAACAAAGATGGCGCGAACACCGTGGGAGGTGCACAGCTGCTAGCTCGGAACTCACGCGACTTGTCCATTATCATATAAAATTCCCACATTTTTGCCGGTCCTCGCCGTCGCCATGCTGGTGCACCCTCCATAAATCACTGTCAAACTTGGTTTTAAGTTTAACGTCCCATTATTCCCTGCAAAGTGAGTGTTATCCTCGTCGTCGTGATCGATGAGATTGTGGAGGTTTTTTGATTTGTGTTTACCCAGTCAAGGTTCGTTATGAATCGGGCCGCGTTTACCGCAACATGCTTACAGGACACACACACACACACGCATACACACACATACATACACATAGGTTTCTATCTGTAATTGTTTTTAACTAACATTATTTGTAAAGGTATCTGAATTATGAGGAATTATCTGAATTATGAGGGGATGCATTATGAATTTAGTTATTAGTACAATCTAAGAAACACAAATATCAAAAATGTTTAAAAGGTCGGCAGGACTTTTCCCGCCAACTTACATAAGTGACGTTGTGTTTTTATTTAATTTTAATAATATTATATCATGCGGTGGCGAATTATGCAATATACAATAGTTCGTTTAAGATGTAAAAGTGATATAAAATAAACGCGTGTATCGTAACTTTTTAAGTAGACTGAAAAAGTCCATAGAAGGTTTTGGTAAAATGGCCACTATTTCATCAAGAGGTAACGTGATAAGCTGACTTGTTACATTCCAAGAGATTGGATATTATTGTACTTTACTTGACACTGGCATAATAGTTGTAACTAATTGCCATCGAAGAAAAAAAAATACAGTATTCTGACGGAAAAGTCGTTTAAACGTAATAACCACCGGGAAAAGTAATTTTCATATTCACTTATGTAAGTTTTATAAAGTTTCCACTCCACCATTGCACAACAATGTTGTTGGCAACTTAAATTGTGGAAAATTACGGAAGTTTAAAACTTGAAAGAAATTCTTGTATACCTACTGGCCGTTTGAGAAGTTTTTTAATTAGTCCGTTTGTTAGAAAGGAAATGCTGCTTTGTTCTCTCATCGAGATCTTCTATTTTTAATTAAGAAATTGAAAATTTCGAAATTGGAAAATTGAAGTTTTTTATAGGATAGGAAGGCAAACGAGAAGGCGTGTCACCTGATGGAAAGCAATCAACGCCGTCCCAAAACATCCGCAGTGCCATAGGCAGTGCATAAGCGTTGCCGGCCTTTAGAGAAAGTGTCGTTAGGGGGAGGGGGGTTTGGGCCACCGGAACTCAACCGCTCACCAGACGAAGCGCAGTAGCTAAGCTACCGCTCAGACGCTAGTTTACAGTGGTACTTCCCCGGGCGAGCCGGAACATTCATGCTACAGACAAATGATCTGCCATTTCTGACAAAATATTAGCCTGCAGAGTGCCTCTACCACTACAAAAATTATTTTAGAAATCAGAATGTAGTGGTAGAGCCACGCTGCCGACGAATATTTTGTGCAGTGAGCGGTTGGGTTTCACAAGCCCAACTCTCCTCCTCCTCCCCCCTAATGACACTTTCCTTAAAGGCCTGCGAAGCTTCTGCACTGCTTATGGTACTGCGGATGTTTATGGGCGGTGTTGATTGATTTCCACCAGGTGACACGCCTGCTCGTTTGCCTTCCTATGTTATAAAATAAATCTTATAATTGTATTATATTAACGGTTAACTTTTTAAATAGTCCTCTACGTTATTAAAAACAGTTAGACTCTTCAGTATACGAGAAGCAGCAAAATTTAAACTGAAGTTATAATTACAGATCCTTGACTTCACTACTAACTAAGTAATACGCGGAACTTGATGCTCAATCCAGTTACTTCAGCTGCGACGTCTTGTAAGTATTTCAAAATTAAATACTGAAATTAGCGTCCGGTTTAAAATTAATCTTATTTATTATACAGCATGTTCGAAAAGTCAACGTTAAGTTATTCGAGATGTTATAAACGAATCTTTTCCGCGATTTCAATCTATAGTTTAATTTCAGTACACTCTGTACATACTGTTATTTTAAATTTTCAGCCAAATTATAAAGACAAAAAAAAGAATCTTTAAAGGAATCCCATTTTATGAGGATCCAATTATTTTAAAAAATCCTGTAAAAGTTTTGTATGTTTGGTTATACCTAATTTATATAAAGGTTCTTAAAAGCCTATATGGACCATAAAGGCCAGCAAAAGACCTATGGTGTCGCGGATGCCTATGAAGTTATAATTATAGATTCCTGACTTCACTACTAATTAAGTAATACGCAGAACTTGATGCTCAATCCAGTTACTTTTGCTGCGACGTCTTACAAATATCTCTAAATACTGGAATTATCATCCGCTGTAAGATTAGTTTCATCTATTATACAGCATGTTCGAAAAGTCAACGTTAAGTTGTTCGAGATGTTATAAACGAATCTTTTTCACGATTTCAATGTATAGTTTAATTTCAGAACACTCTATATATACTGTTATTTCAAATTTGCAGCTAAATTATAAAAAAAAGAATCTTTAAAGGAATCTCACTTTATGAGAACCCAATTATTTTAAAAAATCCTGTAAAAGTTTTATATGTTTGGCAATACTTGGATTATACGAAGGTTCTTAAAAGCCTATACGTACCATAAACGACAGCAACGTTTATACCTATGGTGTCGCGGATAACATTGATTGCTTTCCATCAGGTGACGTGTCTACTCGTTTGCCTTCTTGACACATAAAAAAGGATACCTTTGTGGTGATGTAAAAAATATTTTTTATTTCTTTAACGATTTTTTTCGTATTGGTGACAAGACAACATCTGCGCAGACCCACTAGTTCCTTGTCAAGTATGTCGCGAAATTTATATATACAGTATATTATTTAAATGTACTATCAACAACATCGTCAATTGTCACAAGACAACCTACTTTAAACTGTAAACGTTAATTGTCTCTCGTAGAGTCTACTATACCTGATGATGCCTCGTGTTGAGGCGAAACACGTGTCGTGTACAATGTGGAAAAGTGGTGGTGTGTGTTTGACGTGGTTGATAGTTGTTGGGAGGTGGAGAGTTGCTGACGGCCGTCGTAGTTTAAGTTCCCCGTAAATCCACTTCTTCCAGTCGGAAAAACACATTATTAATTTTTTGTTTTTATTTGCTAGTCGCGGATCTTAGCTGAGTAGAAGTCCTGACTGTTCACGTAGTATTTTTTTAACAGCCCATATATGACCCGCTGCTGAGCACGGGCCTCTCCATTTCTGTAGGAACAGCCGTTAACCCACCACGCTTGTCCAATGCGGATTGGCGGGGTTACCAGACTCGGAATATATATTTGTATAGTCAATACATATATTTATTCCGATGCGGGATCGAACCCGCAACCATTTACTCCGCGGGCGTAGGGCCCCGCCACTGAGGCAATTTGTCGTCACGTAGTAATGGATATCCGCAAATAAGCGTTAAAGAACTCCATTAATCACGATACATAATAATGCAAAACGTATTTTTTTATGACATAGGAAGGCAAACGAACAGGCGTGCCACCTGATGGAAAGCACCCAACGCCACCCATAGACATCCGCAACGCCATAGGCAGTGCGGAAGCGTTGCCGACCTTAAAGGAAAGTGAAATTATGGGAGTGAGAGTCGGAGGGGGAGTAGGAGTAGGAAGGGGAGGGGTTTGGGCCTCCGGAACTCAGACCGCTCACCGTACGAAGCGTGGTAGCTAAGCTACCACTCAGACGCCAGTTATCTTCGGGAGTGTGGGTACTTCCCCGGCCCATTCACGCTACAGACAAATATAATGCCATTCTTGACAAAGTGTTCGCCTGCAGCGTGGCTCTACCACTTTTCAAGTATATAAGTATCTATTCTAACAAGAACTCGTGTTTGGGAAAAGAGTTATGAATAATATATAATATTACTGAGACCGAATACAGCGACACAACAAAGTGTCGCCTCACAGTTTATAATAAAGCCGCGCGCCTGTCGCTGCTGCGGCGACAACGGGAACTATGAGAGCTTTAGCATTAACTAGCGTTCCTTTTCATGTCATACCGCCGAAGATAAAGACCTATCTTTTCGTTTTTCTCTAACGGCAATTAATTATAACCATTATGCCAGCGTCAAATAAATATAATAACATCAAGTATCTTGAAACACACTTTTTTTATGGGTAAGGAAGGCAAACGAGCAGGCGTGTCACTTGATGGAAAGCAATCAACGCCGTTCATAGAGATCCGCAGGCATATAGGCCGTGCGCACTCTTTGCTGACCTTTAAGAAAAGTGACATTATAGGAGTGGGAGTGGTAGGTGGAGGGGGAGGGTGTTGGGCCCCCGGCACTCAGGCCGCTCACCGTACGAAGCTAAGTAGCTAAGCTACCACTCAGACACCGATTTTCTGCGGGAGTGTGTGACTTCCCCAGACGAGCCGGCCCATTCATGCTACAAAGAAATAATATGCCATTCTTGACAAAGTGTTCGTCTGCAGCGCGGATCTACCACTAATTACTAGCCAGTTCGTCGCATTACGTCTTAGTAAAATGCTAGTCATTCTACCAGAACCTTCTATGGAATTTTACAGTCAACTGATAACGTCACAATACATACATTCATTTCATATCACTCCACTTATACGCCTTAATCGCAATATATTAGACAATATGGCACCACAATAAAACAACATAAGATTATGAAAATAAAATAAAAACACAACGTCACTGATGTAAAATGGCGGGAAAAGTACACATGTCGTAAAGGCCAGAAACGCTTCTGCGATGTCTATGGTACTGCGATTGTCTATGGGCAGTGTTGAAACGCCAACTCGTTTACCTTCCTATCTCATAAAAAAGTAAACAAGAAAGAGAGTTGTTAATCATCACCATCAAATCATAGAGTCATGATAGCAGGAATGTCCCAGTTCACGGGAAAGCATCACATACAAAATAAATGTTTCACTTGATTTACAATCCTAATAGTCAACATTGAAATCCAAACATAAATACACCATAAAACGTGTACACTCACGCTTTATTCCGCAAATAAAACTTGATCCGTCCGCTCGTATTTGCTTCTATAATTGGTTCTGAAAATCTCCAGACTCATATCTACGCTGCCTGGCGAAATATGACCAGTATAAGTTGCACTTCTGTACCTCTATCGGTTGCAACCTGAATAGACTGCACTCAAGACTTACCATTGTTCGTAACATATCTATAAATAATGGACACATACGTAGACTGTGTTATTCTTGTAAGAAAAAGAAGCTTATCGTTTATTACCTTATGTATATTTGATTAAATATTTCTTGGTTTTCTTTATATTAAATATTTTTTGATTTTCAAACATACACAAATAATGAAAAACTACGAATAAAAATAAAATTCAATAACTTTTACGAAGAAGAGAACTTTTACGATTAATTCAATTAATCAATCAATCAACAGCCTGCGGCAGTCCACTGCTAGATATAGGCCTCCCTCAAGAAGCGCCACGAAGCCCAGTCATCGGCTTAATGCATCAAGTTTCTGCTAGCCTGTGCAGATCGTCGCACCATCTAGCTGGGGAGCATCCCACGCTACGTTTACCGAGACGCGGTCTCCACTCCAGTACTCGTCTGCTCCGACGATTGTCGAATCTCCGACCAACGTGGCCAGCTCATTGCCACTTTAGTTTGCTAATTTGAAAGGCTATATCGGTGACTTTAGTTCTCTGGTGGATTTGTTCATTCCGAATCATATCTACCAGAGAAATTCCGAGCATAGCTCTCTCCATAGCTCTCTGAGCGACTCTGACCTTGCGAAGCAAACGGACTGTTAGCGTCCACATTTTTTGGCGCCGAGTATAGGTGGGACAGGACTTTTTAATTATTTCGTCTAAATATTGACTGCAACGTCAAGCACACTCTTGTAATCTAGCCACAGTATTCCTAGCCACTCGCTGAAGTAGTGGTGATGGGATGCCGTCAACCTCACGGATGATAGATTCTTTTAGCGCTGAAATGGTTGTCGGGTTCCTTTCATAGACTTGACTTTTAAGGTACTGTAGATAAAAGTCCATAAGGGCGAGATCGGGACTACCTGGGTGGCCAGGGATTATCGCTGAAACAATTTATTACTGTGTTAGGAAAGATTTCACGAAAAAGTTTTAAATCGCTTATTTAATTTATCACTTTCCTACTTTTAATAAAGATGTCCATCGCGTTTTTAAAAAGAGCGACCAATTGGCTCAGTGGCGGGGCTGCAGCCTATGGTATCAACGGTCGCGGGTTAGATCCACGCATTGGAATAAATATATGTATGGCCTACAGATATTTCGAGTCTGGTTACTCCGCCAATTCGCATTGTACAAGCATGGTGGGTTAAATGTCCCTTCCCCCAGAAATGAGGGAGTCTGTGCCCAGCAGTGGGACATATGTAGACTGTGAATAAAAGGTTAAATTTAATTTAATATATCATTTTCCTCCTAATAAAGATATCAATCTGTTATTTAAATATATAAAGAGGATTCGTAATGTTTTTCATATTACTAGGTTTCTTGTAAAAATCACATGTTAAAAATGTTTAAGTTACAAAAATATGATTCATGTCAATACTTTAATGGAGTCTAACCACGTTAAATAACAAGTGAAATAGGTTTCGAAGTAAAAATTTCTATAGCCGCGTTACACGACTCTGGGTAGGGAAAAAATCTATGGGCTTGCGTTAGCAACATGCTAATGCTTAAGGTATATATTATTAAAATATTAAAAGTATTTATTTATTTAAAATATTATTATTAATTTGTTATTATTTATTTATTTTAATTATTAATGTATAATGTTATCAAGAATTAAGTTTTTATTTACTTTTATACTTTATATAATATTACAATCAGTTTGAAATTTTAAAATACGGTTTTAAGTTTTCACTTTTATAATACAATACACTACAATACACTTTTTATAAAAATAACATTCAGGTATTTTATATAAATTTCATGTTACCCTCTTAGGAGAGTATGTATCTAAGTAAAGAAAGCCGGCATCAAAATGTTTTCTGTATTCCATGAAAGGAAATAGAGGAACGAAATTCGGTACATACACGAAGCTGGGTGCTTTGATGCATTAAGATCTCATTTTTCATATTCCTCTTTGCCGTTCCACTGAATAGGCCCGTGTATTCTGTTACGGCTATGAGAAATGTTACCATAATTTGATATTACAAAAATAACTTCTATATTGTTTCTTGTTACTCACGGAGCTCAAACAAATTTTATTGCGATGAAAAAAAAGCGTTTTTTTATTTTTTTTCTTATATTTATCCCCCCCCCCGCAGGGGTTGGCAGAGAACACAGAGCTCCATCCGCTGCCATTCATCGCAGCGAAACGGCTCTTCATTGGTCGCTTTTCGCCCTCGTGAGAGTCAGGACGCAAAATAACGTACGTATAAGATTTTCAAAAACCGCAGACAAATAATTTATCAAGAATAGCATAAAATTTTTCCACTCATTGTCCACAACACTCCCGCAGAAAAGCGTCTGAGTGGTAGCTTAGGTACCGCGCTTCGTACAATGAGCTCAGATGAGTTCAGAAGCCCCAACAAACTCCCCCTCCCCTAGCCCCATTTCCCCTCCCCTCCCCTCCCCCCATTCCCCCTCCCCTAGCCCCATTTCCCCTCCCCTCCCCTAGTAAGGGAAGAGCCTAGTTTGCCACAACAAAAGGAATCCTAGTGTGGGATCTAGAATCCTGTAACACATGTAATCATTTATGAAAATAAAATTATTATTTTTATATAGTCTATATTATATTAGCCTTTATATTTATTAATAATAAACAAATGCAAGTTACTGAATGTTATCGTAAAATATTTGTTGGAACGGAACCCTTTATTATTTTTTCATTTCGCTGACAAGAAAGTCGGAAGGAAATTTTGTTTCTCCTTGCTACGCATTTGTTTCGCTAATGATTTGCTAACACCAAACAGCTTTGAGGTAATTTTGTTTCGTGAACTGATACACAAGAAATATTAATTAATGGAGTTCAACGTTATGTTGCAGAAATCCATTGCAAAGATAGATAGTCAAACTTACTTTGCTTTGCTATCCGCAAACACAAGTCACAAAAATAATATTGTGCTATCCGCAAACACAAGTCATAAAAATAATATTGTGCGTTTGCGAAGAAGTGTATAGAGAATTACTCAACGACACACGGCTGTCAGTAAATTCTCCTACACCTCACCATGGTTTCGTGTCGACACGAGACATCCTCAGGTATAGTAGACTCTACGAAAGACATCAATTTAAGACAAGTCTGGTTACCCCAAACATTCACGATAAATAAGCGTGGTGGGTCAATGCCCGTTCTTCCCAAAACGGGGAGGCACATGCCCAGCAGTGGGAAGTATATGGGCTGTAATAAAAGAAACTGTGAGTTCCTCCCAGAATGAGGCCGTTCTACGTATGCTACCAAATTATTTGAACGTAGCTGTACCTGCAGCGATGTAGAGTTCTTAGTTATAGAGCCACGCTGCAGACGAATACTTTATCAAGAATGGCATGATATTTTTCTGTAGCATAAATGGGCCGGCTCGCCCGGGGATGTGCCACACTCTCGCAGAAAACCGGCGTCTGAGTGGTAGCTTAGCTACCGCGCTTCGTACGTTAAGCGGTCTAGTTCCGTAGGCTCAACCCCTCCCCGCACCCTCTACAAACCCTACCACGCCCATTCCCACCCCCATAATGACACTTTCCTTAAAGGTCGGCAACGCTTACGCACTTACGTTGATTGCTTACTACCAGATCACACGCCTGCTCGTTTGCCTTTCTATCCCATAAAAAAAAAGAAAAAACCACCTCCTTATTTAATTTTTAGCATAAAAATCTTTTTACACGACTACAGTGATTACGGCGAAGGATGGATGCACACTCCTCGCGGATTTACATTAAAGTAAATTAATAGGAGCGCTGTGTGATCTCATTTTATTTGCTTTTAAAATAACGTTAATTTATAAAGAAATGTCTCGGGGGGAACTTTTCTTCTTCGTTATGCATTTTCCTTAAAACACAAACCAGTCCTAATAACCTCTAATTTTCTTATATATAATTATGTGACTGTAATTATAATTATTATAATGGTAATTGGCTTATCGTTTTGGTGAGACCGAAAATTTTGTCTGTATCATACAAGACGGAGTACGGTAATTACATCTTAACCGGCCCAATTCAAACTCAACTGCCCGCGCTACGGTGGCAGTACCCAAGCGGGTAACAGGTGCTCCCTGCTAGATAACAAACGAGGCTCTGGCTAACAAGCAATGGCGGTATAACCATACACCCTACCGAGAAACCGGTCGGAAGAGGCTTCAGCGAGCCTTGAGGTCTAAATAACTCCAAAAGAAATCTGGCGCAGAAGGCAACAGGAAACCACTGCACTAAATTCACAAAAAATCACCATGAACGTCATGAATAAAACACCGAGTTTGTCATGAAATGGAAGGGCCTAACGAACCGCTGGGTGAAGTCTGGTGATCGTGACCTTCAGACATGAAGGATCGACCAGAAAAATACAAGACGATGTTCATAAACCAACAACTACCAGAGATACCTTAGTAGAGTCCGAGCGAATCACTCACGCATGTTACTTCCCGTTACCAAGTAAACAGAAATAGGAGGTACCTTATTATAAATACGAGCCGAAGTCAGTTCTTGAAAACAATCGTGCTACATTATATTGGAATCGATCCACCATCACGGATAGGCATATAGATATCGTGATAGTGGATCTAAATACACGCGAGGCAATGATAGTGGATATTAGTGTTCCACATGACGAAAATTTCATAAAAGCGAAAAAGGCAAAACAAATAAAGGTAAAAAAGGTTAAATCTCCAAAACAAAAAGACCATGATTTATTTTAAATTAAATTTTAAAGATATGATATTGGGTAATACTAATGCTCTCTGCATTAGAATATTTCTTGCCAGTGCTCGGTGTAGACCCCATATCGAATAAAAAAATATAATTCTATTCCATTTATTAGTGACAGCTTTCGGAATGTCGATGGTTGGTTGCTTTACCAAAGATGTTATTTTCCTACATATGACTGAAAAGGAATCATTGGTCAAACCGCAGCAAACATAGATGCATCCTGAAATATAATGTGATAGAGCCACGCTGCAGATGAATACTTTGTCAAGAAGGCCGGCTCGCTCGGGAAATACCACGCTCCCGCAGAAAACCGGCATCTAAGAAGTAGCTTAGCTACCGTGCTTCGTCCGCTGAGCGATTGAGGTCCGAAGGCCCATCCTCGCTCCCCCCTCCCCCTCTCCCCATCTCCCTCTCCGCCTCTCCCGCCCCCTCTCCCCTCCCCCTCCCCCTCCCCCTCTCCCCTCTCTCGGATGTTGAGGATGTTTATGGACGGCGTTGTTTATTTTCCATCAAGTGACACGCCTGTTCGTTTGCCTTCCTATGGTTTCTTCTAAACGGTTGAACCTTAATGGTTACTATTAAGTTTTCTATGTTATAGGTCTTGTTGCAGAGAAACAATTGTCAATCTTGTTGCCAAGTCTCTATAAGTTTTTTTAAGATTTTTGGGTGCAGTATGAAAGGGGTCGTGCAGTGACTGTAAGATTTTTCCTTAGGAGTGTTAACACGCACACCGTATGCAAGTGAAGTTGGCGGTGAAGACAGCAAACTAATTTCAAGCCTACTTCTATTTCTTGCTGTAATTAACTAGAACTAACTATTTTGAAACACAGTGTAGCGTCTCCAATTAGAGTTTGTGAGACTCGACTAATGTAATTATGCAAACTTGTATAATAAGCTTGTGTACTTGCAAAATTAACCGAAGTACAACGCGGTATTGAAAGTTCGCAACGTATTGTTGGTATGTTTATAATTAATTAAAAGTTTGTTCAAGTCGTACCCAGTTCATCTGCGATTGTGGAATTGTATCTTGGGAGTTTTTGTTTTTACATAAAATATGTTTTATCCTCGTATATTTTGTAGACAGTGAAAAGTTTTACTTACGGAAGACAACCAAAAAGTAACTTCGGTTGTCTTCCGTAGAGTCTACTATACCTGAAGATGCCTCGTGTTGGGGCGAAACACGTATCGTTTACAAGGTGGAAAAGTGGTAGTGAGTGTTTGGTGTTCTGTATAGTGGTTGGTGGGTGGAGAATTGATGGCCGATTTTCGGTAAGTTTTTGGTTTAAGTTCCAAATAAATCCACTTCATCCAGCACAAAAAACACACATTATTAATTTTCTGTTATTGTTTTGCTTGTCGCGGATCTTAGCTAAGTAAAACTTTTGACTGTCCATATAATCAATTTAAATATTTTAGAACGGTCATTGTATTGAAAATGGGGACGACTAATTGATTTTGCAGTGCAAATTTAACAATAATTAATTACAAAGGCTTTTGTAAACACGACAAATTAGTTAATTTCACGATTTTGACGACAAAACAAACGAAAATCGTATATTTTAATGTGAACGTCCAAATAAATTAACTCAAATATTAAATATTTTATTAAAAAATACTTTTCAGCTTTGAAATAACATAAGCATGTTTTTCATTTAACGAATAAATTGATTGATACAGAACATCTTGGCGGGGTGAAACGCAACCATAGCGGATAATTTCACACAGTAGCTCCATCTATAAATTTCACTCTTTAACTCAAGATAACAACTTAAACAATATAAATGAGATCGTAATGATGTAAGGATAATCACAAAAACTCTTTAGCTCCCTCATCAAAATCAGCTAACTTCAACGATATTTACGAAATGATTCGAAGTTGGACCCTTAAAAAACAAGCCTGTACATTTCTCAGATGCCGGTAACGCTTCTGCAATGCCCATGGCACTGCGGTGGTCTACGGGCGCTGTTGAATGCTTTCCATCAGTCGACACGCTTGCCCGTTTGCCCTCCTCTCCCATAAAAAGCCTTAACTAACTTTGTTGGCGCAGCTACCCAAAATGGATCTTGACCTCCGAACAGATCTTACGCCACTTTGCCCCGTCCTGCGCCACCTCCTGCCAGTTACAGACTTGAAGGTTGCGCAAGTGATCTTCAATCATGTCTCTCCAGCTGTACCTGGGACGCCCCACAGAACGTCGTCCAGTTGGGCGACCCACATACGCTCTCTTGACTGCGCGATCCTCCCCCATCCTCTCCACGTGGCCCAGCCAACGAAGTCGGTGAGCCTTAGTCACTCCTATTACATTAGCTTGGCCCACCAGATGCTCGATTTCGGCAATTTTTCGATATAGCCAACTGGCATCATCATTTTGGTTTTCATCTTCCGAAAGATCCTAGGCCCAACCAAAAGTGATAAAAAGCCTTGGACACTTAAGTTAAATTACCTCCATAATAATGTAATAAAAAATAAACAAACAAAAAACCTCAATAAAATGATGGCAAATACCCTGAATTTAATACGGCTTTGTTCAACGAAATGGATTCGTTCAATGCAGCTGCAATCGGGTGTATGCAGTTGAGAATAAATTAGTATTTAGTTGGATTATTGTTCTTACAGTATCTCAACTTCAGCAGACTTTAGCCACTTTAATTTTTTTTAAATTCTCATTATACAAGATGTCTTTTATTTCAGTTGCAATGAAATAATATGTTTTTATTAATTTTAGCAGGTATTGAAAACACATCATCATAAGACTTATAATTCAGGAGAATTCCACTGCTGAAAATAGGTTTTACCCTAGGTGCGCCATCGACCCTCATCCTTGGCTACATGTATCCAGGTTTTGCCAGCGGCCCTGTGCAAATCTCACTTTATCTGATTGGACTTGTGTGACGTTCCACAATACGTTGTTTTTCTATATTCTTACTATTGTATTTAACAAGAACAACACACACATACTTATTATGTGTGTGTGTGTGTGTTGTTCTTGTTAAAATTTTGATTCTGATACATGTCATAGGTATCAGAATCAAAATTTTAACACATTATTTGTCATCTGTAGACTGAGAAGTATAATTTGCTATATTTGATTTTATTGCTACAGGAGTTTCTTAATTTATTTTGTAACTTTTATGTATATAGTAAAATACCACTTGCTTACTTTTGACATCGTAGTGATTAACTATTTCATTATAAAATACACAATAAAAGCTATTCATTTTCCCCGGAATGTTTTCAAACATAATAATAAAATATTTATGTTTCGAAAGCTAATTCTTCCACAGGAAACACTAATACACAATACGTTTCTTACAGCATAATTTTTTATCTTTTCTTTCATAGCAATAAGTTATAACTATTATACCAGTGTCAAGGAAAATATGATAATAACAAATGTATTGTACTGGTTAGCTTGTCACGTTACGTTTTGATAAAATGGTGGCTATTCTACCAAAACATTTTATGGTTCTACTTTTTCAGTCAACTTAAAAAATCACGATACACGCATTTATTTCATATCACTTCGCTCATACGACTTACTCGAACTATATTGTATAATACACCACCACAATCAAACAATATAACTGATAACAATATAGGATTATGAAAATGAAAAGAAAACACAATATAATAACTTGCCGGAAAAGTCCTACAGCATATCTAGTTTCTATATTTTCGCGTACCGTCATCATGACATGTCACAAGCAAACATTTAATCGCTTGAACCAATATCCTGTCTCCTGCAAGGTGACGAATTTGACAGCTGACTGGTTGTCAAATTACTTGAACAGGGCTTCCCAATCGATATTGCCCTAGTTGACGATTATTTTGTTTACATTTTCCAACTGATTTTGTACTTTGTTACAGATATATTTTTCTTATATCCTGTATATGTCCCACTGTTGGGCGAGAACCTCTAATTTTCTGGAAGAATGGACGTCAAAGCCAATACATACACACCAATAAATAATTTTTTATTTTTATTTTATATGTATATTCTTGTTTCTGTACTGATTTGTGAATTGATGAATAGAGTCTTCTTTCTTTCTTCTCTTTCAATATAACACTACTTAAATTTTTCTTAACCTCTTGATATGTGTATATTTGATATATAAGCTCCTTTGCAAATAAAACCAGCACCTTACAAGTCATATAATGATAAATATTAATATTTAAATATTTTTAGTAAATTATATATATAATATAAATATTAATATTTTTAGTATGTATGCTTAGATGACTAAAAATTTCTTTTTTAGTATAACTTATGACATTATCGTAAGTAAAGTGAAGTAAAACAAGTAGTATTGAAGTAAAACAATCATGCGTTCCTTCAGTTTGAAGTGAAACGATCATACGTCCCTTTAGTTCGAAGTGAAACAATCATGCGTCCCTTTAGTTCGAAGTGAAACAATCATGCTTCCCTTCAGTTCGAAGTGAAACGATCACGCGTCCCGACAGTTCCATGTAAAATGATCACGCGTCCCTTCAGTTCGAAGTGAAACGATCACGCGTCCCTTCAGTTCGAAGTGAAACGATCACGCGTCCCTTCAGTTCGAAGTAAAACGATCACACGTTCCTTTAGTTCGTAGTAAAACAATCATGCGTCCTTTCAGTTCGAAGTGAAACGATCACGCGTCCTTTCAGTTCGAAGTGAAACAATTATGCGTCCTTTCAGTTCGAAGTGAAACGATCACGCGTCCTTTCAGTTCGAAGTGAAACGATCACGCGTCCCTTCAGTTCGAAATAAAACGATCACACGTCCCTTTAGTTCGAAGTAAAACAATCATGCGTTCCTTCAGTTCGAAGTGAAACGATCACGCGTCCCTTCAGTTCGAAATAAAACGATCTAGCGTCCCTTCAGTTCGAAATAAAATGATCACGCGTGCCTTCAGTTCTAAGTGAAACGATCACGTGTCTCTTCAGTTCTAAGTGAAACGATCACGCGTCCCTTCAGTTCCAAATAAAACGGTCACGTGTCCCTTCTGCTCAAAGTAAAATGATCACGCGTCCCTTCAGCTTGAAGTAAACACTACTAATTAATATTTCGTCACTTATGATCGAGGATATTAGAAATAGAGCATTTCATAAATTGTGATGATTAATTTTGTAACTTAAGATTTTAACTTAATTTTAAGGCTTAAGATTTTATAATGTCTGTCTGTATAACCCACACAATAAATAAATATATAACCAGCCAGCATTTAGATTGCCCGCGTATTGCCTGCCATACACCTATTAACATATATAACACGTGGTGACGAGGATGAGATTCTATGTAATGATGAATCGAATGAAGTAATCGAAATAGAGTCCTGTCAAAGTGCACGCAATTTCGTCATTATCAGAAACAATTCCAATGTATCGATCGTCGTGTAGGAGGACGCGGAGTGATTCCTTCCCATAAATCACTGTTAAGCTGGTTCTACACTTTAATTTGTTGTTGTCTGTTGACAGATGATCTTTACCTCAACGCTGTTCATGCGAGGATATTTCAAAGAATTTTTCTTAAAAAAATCCTCAGTTCAAAGACATCAGATGGAAGTTTCAAAAATTCCAAAGAATGCTGAAATCAAATTATGTCACCGGTAGCTTATTTTCATTCTTGAGCATTAGTGTCTATTTTATAAATACTATATGTTGCACAGTGATCGGACTCCGACCGTAATTTATAAAGTTTGTATATATTTTGTTCTCTTTTTATACTCCTTCTTTACACAAAATTTGGGTCGGCTCGCCCGGGGAATTACTGTACTTCTGCAGAAAACCAGCGTCTGAGTGGTAGCTTGGTTACCGCGCTTCGTCCGGTGAGTGATTGAGTTCCAGAGGCCCAATCCCCACCCCTCCCATAATGACACTTTCCTCAAAGGCTAGCAACTTTTAGGTGACACGCCTGCTCATTTGCCTTTCTAACTCATAAAAAAATATATCAAATCCCACACTCCTTAATGAATCATATATGCTTAAAAACGAGTATATATTCTTTTCTACGATTTTGTAGATGTATGTCCACAACTTGCATAGAAAAGTTTCATTCCCACCATCTAGATGAATGGCGACCCAGTATACTTTTTCCTAAAAACTTATTTCCAAGCACCACTACACTGTGGAACCAGCTACCTGCAGCAGTGTTTCCGACCTAATACGACATGGGTACTGTAGTGATACATTCATAAATTTATCACTAATGCATTAAAACTTTTTAATTGAAACCTATAAAACATTTTATATTATATTACTTTTTTAACGTTCATAATTTTCAAATTTAAAATAAAAAAAAAATAAATTGTTTTATAAAACAAAAGGTATTCGATCGACTGACGGTCTCGGATGTAACATATCGCCTTTCATTGCACAAATAAATAGTATTTATAAAGAGTGAATAAAGTATGGATAAAATTGAAATATACAGTGAATAGAGAAATAAATTAATTTCACTTGGAAGAATTTCATTTAATAAACGATGAAACCCCCTAAAGTTCCCAGGCTGGCACGCTACATTTCCTTCAAAAACAAGCCCACTCTATGTTTATGATACAGAGGACGTCCATAGGCGGCGTTGATTGCTTTCCATCAGATGACAAGCTTGCTAGTTTTGTTTCATCGTTCCAAAAAAGACACGAAATGATGTCCACTTATCTGCTCATTTGCCTTCCTATATTATATTAAAAAAAATACAAAATAAGACATAAAAAGAAAGTAAATAACCAGAATGTAGCAGCGTTTAGTGAACGACAGCATTTCCCATTTAAAATTGACGCAGAAGCCAATGCAGCGCAAGCACTTTGAAATGCAAATTGGTCCATTTCCAATGCGAGCTAGTCGGTGGATTGTATGAATAATGAGACGTGCCAAAACAAGATGATATTTCAGAAGCTACCTATTCTGGGACAACATTTTACCAAAACACGAAGTACATACGCTATAAGCGACAAAGATTATTCGTAAAGTTTATTTTTCGAGGAATTCTTGAAACAAAATATAGCGCGAACGTGATGAAGAATACATACATACATACATACATACATACATATCGTCACGCCTGTCTCCCGTAGGGGTAGGCAGAGACCACAGATCTCCATCTGCTACGATCTCGGCATACTTTCCTTACTTCCTCCACATGCAAGCCTACTTTCCTCATGCAAGCCCGCCGGTTAAGGGTATTCCGGTAGTTATGGTACACGGGTACGCGACCCCTGTCTCTCGAGCTATTATCGTATCACTCTTGGTCTTCCGTTGCGTTAGTAGATCCCTATCATCTTGTCTAAATCAATCTTTCCTTTATCCTGTCCTTTCCATTCTTCTCTATCCTTTGCCCTTCCTCTCCGCCAATCCACGGTCTGCCGAGCCAATGGATGCGTGGCTAAGGGCGAGCTTAGTGACAAAGAATATATTTACAAAGTATGAGCAGTAATATATATATGGATGTATGTGTATGTATATGTGTGTGTGTGTGTGTGTCCGTATTAATGTCGTCACTGTTGTCCGAGATCTGATCACATTGGTTCTTGCTGAAAACCAGCGCCAGGTGCTCCAAAAGAACGCGTGGCATATGCTGAGCAAGAACTCTTATGATACTTGTTAGATTAAAATTATTTTATTTTTGTTTTGCTTTTATTTCTATATTATAATATTATTAAGGTTTTAATTTTAGCTATTGTAGAAAAAAGTTTGCATGAATAACGTTTTTTCTAAGTAAGTATTCCATATAAAAGAAACTTTTTCTTTACTTGATCTAACTTTGTTATATTAGTCAATCTTCTAATGATGTGATATTAAATATTAAATCATCGTAAGGTTTCTCTTCTCACAATCCGACAACTAATGACGCTCGGTTATGTGAGGATCTCAATCCATTAGCGCGAACAAGCCACTAAGCACTTGTCAAAGTCCCTCGCGGTGGGCACTAATGGAAAATTATCACGTTTATGGCTTGAACAATGTTCACAGAGCTTTGGTAGATCTGTTTGTGAAACAGATTTTACTATTAATAGTTCTGTTAATGTTGAATTGAGGACCTCATTGGCTCGCGGATAAATCTACCGCCTTCGGAATCAATGGATGTAACATTGATTCCCGTATTGGAATAAATATGTTTTTTTATGGGATAGGAAGGCAAACGAGCAAGCGTATCACCCGATGGAAAGCAATCAACGCCGCCCATAGACATTTGCTGTGCCAGTAAGGAGTAAAGGGGCTATATATAATTATAGACTATATATAATATTCTTCTTCGCCAATCCAGGGTCTGCCGTGCCAATGAATAAGGGCGAGCTTAGTCACAAGCGTGCCGACCGTCCCGGGATCGGGCTCCCCAGGGTAATAAAGTGCTTTTTACCTCAGCATGCAGGGCTCTGCTGGGGCTGACCTCCATCCTCCCTTTCGGGATTCACTATGTCGAATTTTAATAAACCAAATTTGTTGAAAAATTTCGGCGACGGGATTTGTCACCCGTAACGTTCTAAATCCCACGAGGGCGAGAAGTGACTAACGGAGAGCCGTTTCGCTACGATAAATGTGAGAGGAAGAATGGATGAAAACATGGATGAGTGTGGAGGAAGCAAGGATAAAAGAGGAAGCAAGGAAGTGTCTGCCACGATATGTATGTATGTATGTATGTATTTACAATATTATAGTCAAAAGTCTATTCTATTTATTTTTATTTTATTTATTAGACACAAAAACAAGTTCTGTTAAAGATGAAAGTTTTCAGAAAAATTCCTAAGAACATAGACAATAGACAAGTTTGTGAAATGTAAACAGAAAACTACAGTTCAATAACTTGAAAAACATTTGAAAATATTTCACTTTAGAAAAACATTCGAATTGTTCACGTATTTTAAAGCTAGAATAAAAGCTAAAAACTGAGTGTTTCACGGCGATTTCAAATGCCAACAGATATTCAGTAAAGCGAGTTTCGTGGAGCGTTCATTTGAATTTCACCATGCAAAGTGGTGCACATAATAAATACTGAACTATGTATTTTTATTATTTTATATATAATGTATATTGTTCTGTATGTATACAGGAACACGCTGCAGACGAATACTTATCAAGAATGGCATAATATTTGTCTGTAGCATGAATGGGCCGGCTCGCCCGGGGAAGTGCCATACTCTCACAGAAAACCGATGTCTGAGTTGTAGCTTAGATACCGCGCACCGTACAGTGAGCAGTTGAGTTCCGGAGTCCCAACCTATGTCTACATTTCTCATGTTTTGTACTCTTTTTAATTTCAAAATATATCTTTCCATTGCGTGTGTGCAAGGCAATATTTCGTTTTTTACTTTCTTACTATACTGCACAAGTCGCCGTAAAGAAAAATTTCATCCCCACCACCTGGATGAGTGGCGATCTACTACGGTGCGTTTCGCTCGTAACTTCTTTCCACGCACCACCAGTTTGTGGAATCAATTACCCTCGGCGGTCTTTCCGAACCGTTACGACATTGGAACCTTCAAAAAACAAGCCTATACATACCTAAAAGGCCGGCAACGCTTCCGCGACTCCTGCGGTATCGCGGTTGCCCGTGGGCGGCGTTGATTGCTTTCCATCAGGCGACACGCTTGCTCGTTTGCCCTCCTATCCCATAAAAAAAAAACCACCCATGTTTGGTTTGTATATGTAATACTTGGTATCACGTAGGAGTCCATCACAATCTGTTCTATTTCCGAGTTGTAGTTTCCTTATAAGATTTCTTTTAATTTATCAACAGCCTGCGGCAGTCCGCTGTTGGAGATAGGTCTCTCCCATGAAGCGCCACCTAGCCCGATTTTCGGCTACACTATAATATATAACAAAACACAATATAATAGCTTATTTTTAAGTTTCATTCAAATTAACACAGAATATCCCATGTAATTGGTATATTTAAGATTTTATATTGTCTGATTTAATACTCTGGTGCAAGGTTGAACAAGTCACAGAACATTGGCGTATGAGTGGAGTGAGCGATAACTGCAAAGTGGACGAAGTCGTATGGTTTTATTTGTGTTGTACATTTCGATGCTTTAGCAATTTACAAACATATACATGGTGTCCTTGTTTTAGTAAAATAAAACAATATATAAAGTTAAAATCAATAATATTATATATATATATATATATATATATATATATATATATATATATATATGTATATATATATGTATATATATATATATATATATATATATATATATATATATATATATATATATATATATATATATATATATATGGTGTCCTTGTTATATTATAAAAAAACAATATATAGATAAAGTTAATATCAACAATAACAGTTAATTACTTTTTTTAAATAATTTGATTATGATTAAAAATCAATAAACAGAATTTAAAGTTTCTCACCATAAATAAATGCAAGGAAGCGATGACCACATGCATTGATTCAAGTCCATATTGAAATTGACAGAGTTTCCACCCGTTTGTAATTTTTTTTTGGAACAACATTGTGTGGATCTCCGGAACTCAACCGCTCACCGGACGAAGCGCGGTAGCTAAGCTACCACTCGGACGTCGGTTTTCTGCGGCAGTGTGGTACTGCCCCGGGCGAGCCGGTCCATTCATGCTACAGATAAATAATATGCCATTCTTGACAAAGTATTCGTCTGCAGCGTGGCTCTACCACTTGCACAAAACATCTGCAACAACAGACGCATCACAGTTGCGTTGCTTGCATTTAAGACATGAGTAGGATTGGATAGGATTATAAAAGATGCTGAGAGATGAGACGTCCTTTCTTCACTTTATTCCATTATACACATCCTTACCCTAAGGTGGACGAAGCATCAGCACTTCTTTTAGTACTACAGATATACATAGGTCATAGCGATTGCTTACAATCATACTAACATTAATATCAAGTGAAGTTATTAATGGAGTCAGGCGTTACTTTGCGGAAATCCATCACTATATGGACAGTCAAAAGTTTTACTTAGCTAAGATCCGCGACAAGCAAAACAATAACAGAAAATTAATAATGTGTGTTTTTCCGTTGGGTTTAGTGGATTTATTTGGAACTTAAACCAAAAACTTACTGAAAATCTATAGTAGACTCTACGGAAGACAACCGAGTCGGTTGTCTTCCGTAGAGTCTACTATACCTGAAGATGCCTCGTGTTGAGGCGAAACACGTGTCGTGTACAAGATGGAAAAGTGATAGTGTGTGTTTGGCGTTGTGTATAGTGGTTGGTGGGTGGAGAGTTGATGGCCGATTTTCGGTAAGTTTTTGGTTTAAGTTCCAAATAAATGCACAAAACCCAACGGAAAAACACACATTATTAATTTTCTGTTATTGTTTTGCTTGTCGCGGATCTTAGCTAAGTAAAACTTTTGACTGTCCATATCAAGTGAAGTACCCACAGTTTCGGCTCCTACGAAGGCGCCTAAAAAAAGTAATAGGTACTCATAGTTGAACGGCATTGAATCGAACGCCTCTAGCCGCAAACTACGTGACCACAATTACAAACGGTTATATCAAGAAAAAGCTTTCGGGTATAAAATATTTAAATCACCGAAATATGCCCCCGAATTCGCGTTGCGTATAACTTATAATGATTGGGTGATTGTTGAATATGGAATGGTACGTGATGGAAATTACTTAAAGGAAATGTATTGCAAGGCCGATATTTCAAAAAGGAGTCTCGTACTATTTTTTTAATAAATTGGGGGGCAAACGAGAAAACGTGTCGCTTAATGGAAAGTCATCAACGCCGCCCATGTACATCCGCTACACCATAGGCATTACAAAATCGTTGCCGGCCTGTAAAATATGTGTAGGCTTGTTTTTTGCAGGTTCTTCTTTCTATCGTATATTACGTAATATCAGGGAGTGGAGCGGGATAGCGAGTTCTCCAGAACTGCTGCAAAGGTGGAGCAAAGTTGTGCTGAATTGGCTGCCAACGTTCGCAAGTCGGAGAGGAAATCTTAGAAGAAGAATACCGTATAGGTTAGGATATTCCGTTGAAGGTAGCTGGTTCAACAGGGTGATGCTGCGTGGAAATTGGTTTCGGGAAAAGCGCATACTAGATCGCCGCTCATTCAGATCGTAGGAATGAAACTTTTCTTGATGGCGAGCTTAATATCGATTCTTTTAAGAGTGATAGCTGTGAAATTTCTATATACTACGTAATGAACTAGGGTTAAATCTTTCCTTGGGGATAACAAACCCAAGGTATTTAGGACTCTCGTAGTAACCCCTGCAATACTCTGTGTCTGTGGAAAGTCAGAATAACAAACGGAAAACTATAAAAATAAAAATTTTTTTTTTTGACGAAAGTCATTTAAAACTTAGCGGTTGTCTTCCGTACAGTCTATTATATCTGATGATGCCTCGTTTTGAGAAGATACAAGTTTTTCGGTAAGATTTAGTTTAATTTCCCCGTAAACCTGGAAGAAGTGCTTTCAGAAAAAACAAACATTATTATTTTTCTACTTTTGTTTTCCTTATCTCAGATATTAGCTAAGTAAAAATTCTGTCTGACTGTCCACATAGTAATGGATTTCCGCAAAGCAACGCCCGACTCGATTAATCATAATTACTTTGTAATAATAGGACGAAATTTGATTAAGGGTTCTATTCCATTATCACAACTGAACGCGATTGCATTCGATTTTCGTTTGTTTTGTCGTCAGAATCGTGAAATTAACTAATTTGTCGTGTTTACAAAAGCCTTTGTAATTAATTATTGTTCAATTTGCACTGCAAAATCAATTAGTCTTCCCCATTTTCAATACAATGACCGTTCTAAAATATTTAAATTGATTATATGGACAGTCAAAAGTTTTACTTAGCTAAGATCCGCGACAAGCAAAACAATAACAGAAAATTAATAATGTGTGTTTTTTGTGCTGGATGAAGTGGATTTATTTGGAACTTAAACCAAAAACTTCTCGGAAAGTGGTTGCACTTTTCGGTTGTCTTCGTAGAGTCTACTCTATACCTGAAGATGAAACACGTGTCGTTTACAAGATGGAAAAGTGATAATGTGTGTTTGGTATTGTGTATAGTAGTTGGTGGATGGAAAATTGATGGCCGATTTTAGGTAAGTTTTTGGTTTAAGTTCCAAATAAATCCACTTAATCCAACAGAGAAAAACACACATTATTAATTTTCTGTTATTGTTTTGCTTGTCGTGCATCTTAGCTAAGTAAAACTTTTGACTGTGCACATAGTGATGGATTTCCGCAAAGTAACGCCTGACTCCATTAATAATCTTAAATTGATTACCCTACACGAAGAAGAACAGATATATTATAGAAAATCGACTAGTGATATGATATCATTATCGTCATCAACAGCCCGCGGCAGTCCATTGCTGGACGTAGGCTTCTAAGAAGCGCCACCTAGCCTGATTATCGGCTTCACGCATCCAGTTCCTGCCAGTCGCCCTGCACAGATCGTCGCACCATCTAGCCGGGGGGCGTCCCACACTACGTTTGCCGAGACGCGGTCTCCACTCCAGCACTCGTCTGCTCCATCGACTGTTGGATCTCCAACAAATATGACCAGCCCATTGTCACGTATATTATTGCCACTAAAGTGATATAATATGACAATTGGAAAATATTATTGTGATATATGCATGGGATGCAAGGGGGATGCAAGGGGGCGAAAATTACACCATGTCGCCCCAACTGTCAACCTCACCTGCACGCGGTGCATCCTGCTGAGCAACGAACGAGGCACTGACGACCGATTGATGGCGGTATAACTATCACAAATTATGGCCGGACTCAAATGACACAGGCCGGCAACGGGCAGCGGCGTTGCCGGTGCGAAATGTCTGGCTCCGCGGTCGCCAACCCACTTGCCCAGTGTGGCGACTACGGGCACACCACCCATGAAACGCACCATTAAAACACAGCCCTCAGTTCCCGGTCGCCCCATTATTCCTGGCCACGGTAGCGGCCACGGTTACGATGGAGCAGGGGTTGCTAAGAATCCTCGGGAGAGGAAAGGCTACCACAAACGACTGGACCTGGCGACGTACAACGGAAGAAGTCTACGGCGCGAGGAGTACATTAAGGAACTCGAGGTAGAGCTAGAAAAGATAAGGTGGCACATTGTGGGACTAAGCGAAGTCCGTAGACAGGGGGAGGATACGCTGATTCTACAATCTGGCTATCTGCTCTACCATCCCGCCATATATTGTGGTACAAAAACCTGGAACACATCGACGCAAAAACGTGAAAATACAGTAAATGACACAGATATTAAAAATATAGTGCATATTCAGATCAAAAAAAAATACTACATCGAATGGTCTCAGTTTCATAGCTCTCAGACCAATAGAAATTCTTTTACAGCGATGAAACTACCTGTTTTTGAGTGTTCAGATACAATTTATTCAGATATCTTAAAGTTTTTTAGCCCTAGTGGTACATCCTTCTCTCTGGTCAATCCCAATGTCTGAAGACAGTAATCACCAGGCTTCACCCAGCGGTTCATTAGGCTCATCCATTTATTACGGTCGGCAGCCACTCGGACCACGTCCACGAAACTGAAGGTCTTATTCTGCTTCAGTTGGTTGGACCACCTCATCGGGGCTCTACCCCTGGAGCTTTTCCCCTCCACATTTGTACAGGCGATCAATTTACCTCCAAGTTGTCACCTTGGCGGCGGATAACGCGTCCAAAATAACTAAGGATACGGCGTTGGCATACCACTCTATAGTGGTACATACATAAATCCAGATATATCGTCACACCTGTCTCCCGTATGGGTAGGCAGAGACCACAGATCTCCATCTGCTACGATCTCGGCATACCTTCCTTGCTTCCTCCACACTCATCGCTCTCTTCATGCAAGCTCGTCGGTTGAGGGTACCTACTCTTGGAGGCCTTTATGGCGAGTTTTGATTTTGCGGTTTACTGCGTTTTCGCTTTATTGCGCCGATGAAAATGTCTCAATGGCGTGCGGAATGACATTAGCCGGAGGTATTTAAAGTGAGCGAGCTTGACCGTCTGGCTTTTTATGAATGTCAACCCCCGCGTCCCCTGTCCTTTGTTGTCAACCTTCGGTATCAAATGTCAGGCTGGAATTTAATTGGGCGAGACATGAGTTGAAGATAGTGTGTCACTCACCCTTATTACTAAAACTGTGAAAGTATATAACAACCTATCATTAATAGATATGTTTTGCGTCTGAGTGATAGCTTAGCTACCGCGCTTCGTGCGGTGAGCGGTTGAGTTCCGGAAACCCAAACCCCCCACCCCTTTCCCATAATGAGACTGTCTTTAAACCTAAAGTTTAAAACTGTAAGATGACGAAAAAGGAGGTAGGGGGGGATTGGGCCTCCGGAACTCAAGCGCTCACCGGACGAAGCGCGGTCGCTAAGCTACCACTCAGACGCCGGTTTTCTGCGGGAGTCCCCCTTCCCATAATAACCTTTCCTTAATGGCCGGTAACACTTCTGCACTGTCTGTAGCACTTCGGATATTTATGGGCGGCGTCGATTGCTGTCCATCAAGTGACACGCCTGCTCGTTTGCCTTCCTATCACATAAAAAAAACATAATAATGACGCGATTGCACATTTTAAATGAAATCAATGAGAGTAAGCCTGACAGTGAAATTTATAGCTTAATAAGTTATTAATGAGGTTCCGTTACCAGTTATTTATTACCTACATTCATTCAGTCATTTATGGTCCTATGTCCCCGAGGTGGGGCAGACTGCGTCCACAGTGCTTCTACATTGCGATCGGTCCTGAGCGACGCGCTTTTTTTTTATTACCTTTTATTTATTACCTACGAGGCTAAAAATTTATCGTCTGTTTTATTTTAAATAACTGCAAAAGTAAGGAAATTTTATGGATTATTGAAGTTATATTTTTCTACGAGATAGAGTAGAGGCACGCTGCAGACGAATACTTTGTCAAGAATGGCGTATTATTTGTATGTACCATGTACGAGCCGGGTCGTCCGGAAAACCAGCGTCTGAGTGGAAGCTTAGCTACCGGGCTTCGTCCGGTTCCGGAGTTCCGGAGGCCCAAACCCCCTCCCATAATGACACTTTCCTTAAAGGCCGACAACGCTTCTGCACTGCGGATTTTTATAGGCGGCGTTAATTGCTTTCCATAAGGTGACACGCTTGCTCGTTTGCCTTCCAATCTCATAAAAAAGGCGAACGAGCAGGCGCGACATTTGATGAAATACAATCCACGCCACCCATAGACATCCAAAGTGCCATAGGCATTGCAGAAATGTTACCGGCCTTTGAGAAATATATATATTTGTACTTTAGAGATGTATTAAGCCTATGAGTAAGAATAGTACAGAGTTTTAGCCTTCAAAAATAACATATTAAATATTTTCAAAATATTTTGTAATTTTTGAATTAACATGTTTCAAATAGGGAGAGCGGGGCTAAAAGATCCGTTTTTTAGTTAACCTCAATTTCTTAAAAAACAAATTGCTCTTTCTTTAGGATTATGCGCGTAAAATTTAACAACATATGTCCATTTGATTTTAAGAAAGTTTTTTTGTTCATGCTATGCAAGACTTTTTTATAATTAATATTAATGTAAACTTACCCCCCCCCCTACAACTTCTAGCCCCGCTCTCCCCTAATGTAAATATATACTTTGTTCTCAGTATACAAATGTATCTCTTGCTTATTCCCCAGTCCTTTCTTACCGCCATGTTTATAGCGAGTATAAACGAGACCTTTCCGCATTATGTGCGTAGTAAGACAGACTTAATGGACGACTTGGTGCAAAACTTCATATCACTTTACAAGCTTTATCCCTAAGACATTTGTTCAAAAATTTTCCCGTGTAACATTTGCTCTTTGATTTTATAAGAATGCTACCTAAATTTAAGGTTCCGCGATAGATTTAAAAAACAATTTTTGAATTAGTAAACTAAAGTGGCAATGGGCTGGTCACGTTTGTCGGAGATCCGACAATCGTACTGGAGTGGAGACCGTCTCGGCAAACGTGGTGCCCCCCCCCCCCCCCGACTAGATGGTGTGAGAATCTGCGCGGGGCGGCTTGCAGAATCTG
>JASFAT010003673.1:0-15272 GCA_031353405.1 Baronia brevicornis | reverse complement strand
GAAGATGTAAATGAGTTGGATCGTAATAATTATTTTATTATTTATATATTAGTTTATACACACTATTAAACATTTATTACAACAATGACATATTTGATTATTAATAAATGTAACTATTTTGCATTGTCTTAATGTCCTGTCAAATTTGTACAATAAACTGTGTTGGAAAATATATAAACTATGAAGATATTTTTATTGTACACCAATTAACGCAGTGGGCAGCTTATCGAACTTGTGTTGTTGGCTTGATTTCCGTTGAGTTAAATATATTTAATGTATCGTAATCGAATCTATATATACCGTATTTTTTTTATATCTTTCATCTGTTTCCTGAAATCTTTATAAATTTCAATTTCATGTGTGTTGAATAAATTTATTTAAGTAGTCTTAAATTAAAATTAACGGAGTTTAGAATTCTAATCATCAATGAAAACGAGAGTAGAGTGGTTCAGCTTTTTAAAGAAAGTAGTAAAAGTTATGTTTCCAAATATATGTAATAATTTTTACGGATCCAAGATTTTATGCCTTTGTAATAGTTTATTTTCCACTTTTTATATAAATGATGGAAATGGACAATTCTATGCGCTAATATTATGGCAATCCTTACTTTAAAATAATTGCTTGAGAAAAGAAACATTTAAGTATATAAAATTTCAGTAATTAAAATATATTTATACACATTGCATAGTACCAAATATCAAACCTAATATATTTATTATACAACTTATGATTTTTTGATCTTTAATATTTCATATTGAACGCATATAACAAGAAGACCTCATTCTCTTCATATGTTTGCAATATGCAAATACAATTGTTTCGGTGAACTTAGTACACTTATGAAGTTTAAATTAAGCGGATTCCTTAAAGTGACTTTGCTAAAGTAAGACTGTTAAGCCTTATGTACTGCGATGTATAATTCTGGAAGACATTAGTGCTTGTTATCAAATAGATTTGCCGGTGAAGATACTAGGGATTAGCAAACAATTTTACTGCAGCTTTACAAAAATTATAACATATCACACACATCTATCATACTTATCTCTAAATATAGTTTTCCCTAAATGTAAAAATATAATTTAAAATATTTTTTCCTTGGTTTAAAAAGTATTTTGATTTGCATGTTATCAAAATATTCTTGTGATAAAATTTTAGCTTTTTGTTTCACACACACATTTATAATGTTGTTAATTGTGCAAATAATATAAAAATTATTTTCAATGATTATTTTTAGAAACACATATAATATGACATATTACACATATAACACGTGATATCTCTTAATTACTTTGTAACCAAAAAGCAATATTATATAAAATTATAAAATGTTTAAACATAAATCTTAAAACTCAAATTTCAGTAAACAGAAAATAGCTGAACAAATTTTTCTCAATGCTTGAGAATATGCTGTTGGAGTAACACTAAATTTCAAAATTGTAGCAAACATAGAACATTTAATGCATTTATTTATTCAACACAAAAAATCTGAATAGTGTGTTTAAATACCTTGTTTTGTAAATTATAATTTTTTAGTTTATTTCTTAAATAAAGAAATATTTTTTGTAGTCTTAAATCGTATAATTACTAATATAAACTAATATATAAATAATAAAATAATTATTACGATCCAACTCATTTACATCTTTGGTTCAATACCTAGTAAAGGATTGGTGACTTTGAACACATTATTTATTATAAAATCTCTTGCTTTATTTCATTTATCGTTTTTTTAATCATTTGAGTGTAGATACACTTTATTTAAGTCTGAACAAAATTAGGGAAATTAGCATCGTACATTGAACAATTATATAATCTTTGTTAATCACAAAAAACGAAATAAAGCAAAGGAAAAGTGTGTTCAGTTTCTGTGGTCCCCATAATGCATGACAATAGTAGTGTTGATCGTTAGTCCTTTGAGCTGGTATTACAAATGTAAAAGACACATAACACTCATATTAACACAAAGTGTTAATTTTATTCCCTTTACATGTATTGTAGTCAGCGCACTGCAACTCCATTTATGGTGACTACTGCATTCGGTCCTGTCGGTTCCGGTTCGTATGCGGAATCTGTGTCACTTCTTCTACTATATGCAAAATTATCTGCTAAATGCTCGCTGTATGGGGAATCATACACGTTGTCTGTAACATGGTCGTATATGTGACGTCCGTTTGTATCATGTAGTGTTGCGTAGCTCATTACAGCAGCATTTTGGTCTTCCTTTCGTTCAGCTCCTTCCACATTTTCTGTATTCTTCACTGGCGTAGCTTTCCGTCTACAAAACACAGAATTTATTTAATAGGCCAATTATATGATATTAAAAAGTTTAAGAGAAAGGATGCGACGCGTTATCCGTAGGCTCCTGATACATATCTATCATAGGCTATCTTATTTGCTTTATATAATAGTATTTTAAAGTAAATTATTCTACTTTATATATTTATTTAAATGAACTAGCCGGATAAGCATGGTGAAATAAAACCCGTAGCCAATGTTAAAATTGAATGAATCTTAATATTCGCATACTCTGAAAACGTCTCATATAAAATTATTCGTTTTTTTTTCTCAATGTTTGAAGTTAGATTCTCAAACATTACGAGAGAATGGCCAAATGGCCTTTTCCAAAGTTTTTTTACATTTCACGAATTCAAAAATGTATATATTTTTTTTACATTTTTGAGCTCTCATATATAGGTCACAAAATTTGGAGAATTGCCCAGTAATGTAACGTAAAAACAGGCGAATGAAAAAATTAATACAAGTATACGCCATAGGTATTATTTTTTCCTCAAATAATAATTAGTTTGATGCGATTTTTTAAACACTTTTCTCAATTAAATCTAATAAGTAAAGAAACTCGCAACTGAAACAAGAAAGACTGAAAATATTTTTTTGAAATAATAATTAATGGAGTCATGCATTTCAAACCGGAAATCCATTACCAAGATTGCCAAGATGAAGTCAAACTGATTGATGAGATCCGCGAACAAAAATTGGAAAAATAATATTGTGTTTGCAGAGAAGTGAGAATAAGTCTAATTCTCACCGAGAACTGGCCGATACCAATCCTCCAGCACTTCACCATGGTCACCAATGGTGACTACGGGAAACACATATACTATTTTTAACTATAAACACAACACGTTTCGCCACGATGCGAGGCATCAACAGGTGTAGTAGTCTCTACAAAAGACAATCTTGGAGTAGCACCTACACAGATCTTTATTTGAAGTAAGATTGATAATTATTTTTGATCATCGATGTAATAAAATGAATGGCTGATGTGTATATACGTACAGTCTGAAGTAGATTACGCCGAGTAATATCAGCAAGAATAAGACTATTCCGCAGCCGACTCCTACACTGAGTGGTAATGTTCCATTTTCAGCAGCCTCATTTGTAGCTAGCTCACAGCTGGGCTCTTCACCGGACCATTTGCCATCGTCCATACACTTACGTAAGAAAGGTCCTACCCGTTGGAATTGCGGTAGACAGTGATATTCAATAGAACTTCCAAACAGCGTTGAGCCATTGGTAATGATACGACCGTTTTCGATCGTTCCGGGGGCCTTGCAATCAATGGCTGAAAAGAGTAAAATTGATTTATCTACAATTTATAAAGTACATGACGACCGATATAATATTTATTTATTTTTGACGTATTTGATTTCTTTGCGTATGAATCTTTTTACAAGTTAGCTTAAATTTCTTAGCGGCCTGCCATAAACTTTCGTTTTTAAGAAACCTCTTTAAAAACTTTATATGGATATGATAGTTGCAGTAAAATCATTATGTAACAAAGAACAGCCTGCTTTGAAACTTGGAAGTCGACAAATCTTGTCTAGACAGATAATTGAGTTTTGTTCCTACGACTATAAATTGAATTGCAATTTTTATTGAAGAGATATTTATAACACAAAAATTATATATTGTAGAATATTAATTTCTTAACTTACGAATGCACACCGGTGGGGACCCATTCCATACACCTCGAGGCATGCAAGTCCTGGTTTGGTTGCCTCGTAAGTTATAGCCACGTTCGCAGCGGTAGTGAGCTTCGCTTCCGATACTGAGTGAAGATAACACCACTAGTAACCCGCTGCTGCCTTTGATTTGTATCGCTGGATCCGGACATATTATTTCTGCAAGTGTATATTGAATTTATTTTATTTCAGTACATTTGGTTTAATTACAAATACACTCCTTTGCAAAAAACGGGCGGTTTTCATTTTTCTACATTATTCGTAATAATTTAGTTCTAAATAGTTTTTAATAGACAAACAATGTTACTGGCTCTTAAGAGTCCGGGTATGAAAAAAGATAATTCCAAATTCTAAGCTTTTGTTTTTTTTTAAATAATACCTTTTTAGTTTGTGACTTTTTTCTTACTTTTCGCGGGTTTTTTAGAAGGTTATCAGGCAACTTAAACTAACTTCTTATTATTTTTAGTAGAATAATTTATGTTGATGAGAAGCTCTGTTAAAAGGCAGGGGGCCGCCCCGTGCTGAAAGAGCTCTGCAGAATTTTCAACTCTGTCTTGCAGAACTGGAGAACTCCATAGGCATGGAACAAGAGCATAGTAGTCTTATTCCACAAGAAAGGGGATAAGACGCTGCTTAAAAACTATAAACGATACTATAACCGATCTCGCTCCTGAGCCGTGTCCATTAGTTGTTTACGAGGGTCATCATAAATCGACTCGCGCGAAGGCTTGACGATTTTCAACCTCCTGAGCAGGCTGGGTGTCGGGGAGGTTATGACACCTTCGACCACACAGTGCGGCAGATCATACAGAAGACCAATGAGTATAATCAGCCCCTGTGCATAGCATCTGTGGCTGTCATAGATGCCTTGCAGCGGTGCCAGATAGATCATCGATACATCGAAGTATTGAGATGTCTGCGAAACGTTGCTACGATGTCCGTTCGAGTACAGGACAATCAGACAAAGGAAATCCAGTTGCATCATGGAGTGAGACAGTGGGATATCATATCCGAAACTGTTCACTGATTCGCTGGAAGATGTCTTCAAAACATTGAACTGGAAAGGACGTGGCATAAACGTAGACGGCGAGCACTTGCGCTTTGCTGATGATATCGTCACAAGCTCAAGGTCGGTCAGAGGGCTATGTTCGGGGTTTCTCTGATGGACAGAATTCGAAATGAAGGAATTCGCCGGAGAACCAGAGTCACCGACATAGCTCTTCAAGTTAGCAGATTGAAGTGGCAATGAGCTGGACACGTTTGTCAGAGAACCGACAATCATTGGAGTAGACGAGTGCTGGAGTGGAGACTCGGCAAATGTAGTGTGGGACGCCCCCTTGCTAGATGGAGCGACGATCTGCGAAAGGCGGCTAGCGGAGCAGTGGACTGCCGCGGGCTGATATTGATACGCAGTCGACGATCAGCACGGGCCCTCAAGTTCTTTGATGAGCACAAAATTGCTCGATTGAGGTTTGCTAAAAATTGCCTATCTTGGACACTAGGTAACCGGAGTAGCGTACTCTTCTCTGATGAAGCACGAATTTGTCTGTATGGTGAGGACCGACATCGGCAAGTGTTAGGAAGACCAGGGGGATGCTATTCTGACGTGTCTTGAAGAAATCATCCCTTATGTGGAGGATCTGTTACGTTTTGGGCGGGCGTAACTTTCAGCTATCGTATTGAGATAGTATCAATTGAAAATGGCTCACTAAATGCTTTTTTTTAATAAACCTTTCTGCGCCACTTGTCAGAACTGCCGGAAACGCTGAAGCATGCAGGCAGTGAGAGGTCATCTCCCACTACTGCGACGAGGTCACAGCTTAAATCCTACCGAGCGGGATACTCCTCCAATGTGTGTTGGGGTGTGTCCTTATCACAGCCATAGTGGAGGTAGATAGCCGATGGCTCCCTTCCGATGTGAAACAGGCACTTACCAAAGCATGCGTGCCCTGACAGTACCTATGTCAAACGGAAGGTCAACGTCCCATACCGTCTGTCCATCAATCGACACAGGACCGGACAAACAGCCTTGACTGCTTTCTGCTCTGGGATGATATAATCTTTCCCACCACTTGTCGAGCAAAAGCTGTCGAGCGTGGAACTTTTGCGATTTTCTTGACGCAGGTTGTTCGCTCTTCCGCTGCAACTCCTTGTGCCATTCGTATATAGCAGCAAGAACTTCCGCCTCCAGATTCCACGGAGGGAGCTGTGACGTGCCAACCGTACTGGTTTGCTTATTCAGTCTTATGTCATTCTTATTTAGTATTCGATCTACGCGATCTTCTATTTAACGCGTATATACGCGGTCTTCTATATACCCGGCGCCTCCACCATGTAGGGTGCCTACCGTACTACTAAGGCGACACACGGGACCTTTAAGGGGTTTTATCTTCGATAAAATGAAATCTTTCCTAGTGAAATTAATTTATTTTTCTATTGAATGTACATTTATATTTAATTCATACTTTATTCACACTTCATAAAGGACAATATGTTACATTCTATCGACTGACGTAGCATATCGCCTTTTCCTTGCACAAGTAAATAATATTCCCAGATTCCCCAGAAATCCCTCAAATTCTGCAAGAATTCTGTTTGGAGAAAAGTACACTCCGATTAATATCAATTTATTGAACCGAACGGCCACGTATCCTCTAACCTTAGCAAATGTAGTAAGGGATGTTAATCCTGCAGCTGCTGATGAAACAATTGCCACCAGACCATCCACATCCCCTACTCAGTTTTCATTAGGAGGTACGAAATAGGGCTCAATATATAAATAGCGACCACAGCTACATCGATCTTCCACTGTGCCATGCTTTGCAATAGCAGATTTTGGGCAATTGCGTAATTGGGCAAGGGCGTAACTTTCTGCTATCGTACTGAGATAGTATTAATTAAAAATGGCTCACTAAATGCGCAAAGGTACGTAACTGAACTTCTTTGTCAACATGCACAGCCCGTACTGACTGTAATTGGTGAAGATGCCATTTACATGGATGATAATGTTCGGGTGACGTAGATGCTTATATGCAAGAGGTCGGCATTCGTCTTTTGGATTGGCCAGCGCGGAGCCCCGCTTTTAACTCCGTTGAGTACGTTTGGGACCTCCTAAAAACGTGTGATCTCGGCTGAGTGGGAACACATTCCACAGGACACCATCAAAAGTCTGGTGGAAAGTATGCCAAGACGATTATTACATGCCGTAATTGCTGCATATATGCTTTCCCAAAGGTGCACAACTCATCTAGTACTTTTTGGTAACAAATGTGTCCAGTAAATTGTCACTTCAGTGATACCATAATGAAGCTTAATTTTTTTGATAATATCTGAAATTTAAAAGAGTAATCGTAGTCTCTTGCCTTTGCAAACTGGTGCTTCAGAACTCCAGGTGCCGTTATTTTGACACAGCCTTCTAGATACACCGTCAAGGTGCCAATGCTCGTCACACTCGTATAAGGCTGCGGCACCGTAGTACGTCGCATTCGTCGCCAATGTCACCTTTCCATTCTGCAGCTGGCCAGGATTGCCGCAATCGACATCTACATTATCAGTCGCAATATTAATTAGGATTTTAATCGGTAAATAATTTAAGTAATTAATTGTGTGTGTGTATATATATATATATATATATATATATATATATATATATATATATATATATATATATATATATATAACATGAGCAAACTCTGAATTAGTACGTATATGCCACACGATTACTAGTTAAAGGGTAGTTTGGCCGACCTTCAAGCCGGATAATAGGCCGAACATTAACGATTGTCGTAACGTAAGGAGCATGCCTGCGAAGGAGAGTTACGAACAATGGTTGGTTTTGTGTAAATTCAGGCCTTGTTATAGAGTCAAGAGGAGATTGCTTTAACGAGGTTTGCTCTAATGAGAACAATAAATAGTTTAAAGAACAACACAAAAATGCGATCACATATGAGATTGATTATTATTTAAAGTTATCGTGAATTAACTCTTACATTTAGTGGTCAGTTAATGTGACACAATGCCTTTAATATTTGCAAATTAATTTATCTTTCAGCATCCTGCAGCAGCAGAAACTTTTTTTAAAGATGGCATTGTATTATCTCATACATTAGCTGACTTATCTATGAAGACACAAAAAGTTTTGACATGCAGAGAAATTTATTTGAATTATGCCCAAAAAATATTTACGCATAAGCTCTATTTTCATCGGGGACTTTCAACTTTAAACTGACTTTTTAAAGTGAGTAAATTTCGTAACATTAGGATTCCAAAAAGTTTAGTATTCATGTAACAAAATCTATTTATGCTCAATAAATGCAAACTAGTAAATTAAAGATAATTTCAGTTATGTACTGATTTAGTATTGTAGTAAGCAATTCGTTCAAAACTCACACTGGCACCGGGGCGTAGTACCACTCCATTGACCAGTGTCCTCACACGTTGATAGGCTCTCTCCCATAACTTTATAACCTCTCTCGCAGCGATATTTAACAAGAGCACCGATCCGGTATGTGTTACCATTGTTCGTGTTGACTGAGGTTCGGATCAGAGTGCGACCGTGCATCCGATCGTTGCCCGTTACCGATACAATACTGTTATCTGCAACTATTGGTTCCGGGCAACGTATTTCTGTGACCATATATTAATTGTATTACATTTAAAATATTTCATGAAGAGATAAACACCAACCACTGAACTAATTAGGGCGGCAAATATAAAATATATTTTTTATAAACTGACTAAAATGAAAGAATATCTTATGTACTTAGGAATATGTAAGAATTCTATATTTTTTATTTATGAAGAAAGTATACCTTCACATCGTGGTGAGGATTCACTCCATTGGTGATCCTCGGTACAGACTCTCCGAACCGGTCCCATAAGCCTGTAGTTTGTAGTACAAGAGTACTGGATAATGCTGCCTAAATGTGTGGTACCATTTAACAATTCCGATGAGCCGTACGGCAGTGGAGGTAGCTTGCCACAATCAACATCTAAACAGCATATAGACATTAAATATACTTTCTTAAGATATTCATCGCGTTTTAATTAGAAGTATAAAGTGCCAACTGCTTACATGAATGTATTAAAATACATACAGACTTAAATGCAACGTTTTATTCACCATTAAACTTTATGAAACGTTATTTAGATTCATAAAATGTAAAAAAAATAATGACTATGTGTCGATCTTCCATTCAAATTTTCAATTGTATAATTCTCCAACATTAAGGCATGAATTTTCAAAAGTCTCTATTCTCACCTTCTTTATAAACAGAACTCATTAGAAATATTAAATTTCACTCTTCTAGATCTACTGGTTTAAAAAACGGTTTTCTATCAGTGTTAAATTTTGTTAAGTAAATATTACTTTTATGATATGTATTTATAAAATGCTAAACATCGAGCCACAATCTGTCCAGAGGGGATGGTAAAGCCAGGATGCATGTAGCCGAAGGTATGTAAATGGGGCGCGCCTTGAGGTAGGCCTAAGTCCAGTAGGAAACTGCCGTATGTTGATGAGTAAGATATTAATATCTATAATAATTTTATACGTTATATATCTATGAGTATGCCTATGTTTATGTAAATAATATATTGAAGTTTAAATATTATAAAAAGTGATAATTACATTCGCATTTAGGAGATTCACCAGACCATTCTCCATCCTGTTGGCAAATCAAACTTGACTCGCCGACGAGCTTATGACCATGTTCGCAATGAAAATCGATTGTTGAATGTACATTGTAGTCATATGCCTCCATATATCCACCGGCTGGGACATCAGGATCCGCACAGGATATGACTGAAAATGAAGGGCAACTTTAATACATTATTAATATTCAAATAGTTTAAATATATTATTAGTTCAGGACCTTAAATATTATAATAGATCAGGAGAAACTCAGCGTTGCTCAGATCTCTAAAGCTGTAACTTTAATTAAAAATGGTTACACTTGCAATGAAATGGCTCAAACATTACCAGTGTCCAAGTCTGTGATTTTTTTTGCAATATTAAACTAAATCGGCAAATATACAAGACGTAAAGGTTAAGGTCTCGTAACAATAGAGAAAGTCTGTGGATTGATTGTAAGCAGTGTGCTCAGAAACTGCACTGCAATTTCTTCCGAGGCACGAAAAATAAATGGAAAAAAATCCTCTATAGCCTTGAACTTGCACCATCGAATTACTTTTCATTTACACTCCAAAAATACATTTATTTGGAAAATAATAATTTTGAAAGCGATGACACTAATAATTCATTTTGCTGAGATTTTTGCGGATAAGGACCCGAAGGTCTCGGAGCACGAGAAAATTGGCAAAAATTCATCGAATAGAATGGAAGATACATGATTAGTTTACGTTTATTTTTTGTATGTAAAAAATTGCATTTTTTTTTGTATTAAAACAGAAGTTATAGTTTTGTCATACCAATATAAATACGCAGTACAGAATCATAATTATATTTGACACATAAAGTATAGAAAAAAACGTATTTTATATTTATAAGTAGTTTACAAAGTATTCCTACGAAAAGTTCTAAGGTTTATTTATAAATGTTTATGTATACGTAAGATACGAAGGATGCGTGATAATTTCCGTCCGATTTTAAAAACCAAATTAGAAATAGCATTTGAAAACAATAACAATTAATTAGCTAAGAGCTAAGAGCGGAGTCAATGATCGCGGGTTCGATTCCCGCATCGGAATAAATATATATATGGATTTATAAAGTCTGGTAACCCCCACCCCAATCCGCACTTCCTTTCCTGTCCCTTCCTTTCTTCTCTATCCTTTCCCTTCCTCTCCGCCAATCCACGGTCTGCTAATGGATACATGGCTATGAGCGAGCCTAGTCGCAAGCGTGCCGACCGTCCCGGAATCGGGCTTCCCCGGGTACTATGGTGTTTTACCTCAGCATGTAGGGCTCTGCTGGGGCTGACCTCCATCCTCCCTTTTTTATCCTCCGGCTCGTGGGATTCACTAACACGAATTTAATATACCTAATTTGTTGAAAATGACGGCGACGTGGTTTGCCACCCGTCACGTCCTTATTCTCATGAGGGCGAAAAGCGACTAATGCAGAGCCGTTTCGCTGCGATGAATGGTAGCGGATGGAGCTCTGTGGTGTCTGCCAACTCCTGCGGGGGATAGGCGTGAATATATAATAAAAAATATATCTAAAAATAGTCAAGGTCTGTCAGCAAACCGAAGATAAACCGATGTTGGTTTTAATATTCATATGTATGTAAGATCATTAAAATACGTTTGCAAAAGTTTACTGATTCATGATTTTTTACATTGACACAAAAATGTTAATAGATAAGGTACTCACGTTCACAGGACGGAATGTCATGCGACCATTTGCCATCTCGATTGCAGGTGAGGAAATCAGCACCAGCTAACCAATAATCAGTGTCACAGCTGAATTGGGCTACAGAACCGTATGTAGTAGTCCCATTGAGAAGTCTGAACGAACCCTTGTGAACTTGAGCTGGCGTCCCACAGTCTACGTACTTGCACGATGGAGGAGTTCCTGACCATACTCCACCAAGATTGCAAATGACACTCTAAAAGTGTATTAGTAATTAATATAGCATATTTATATATTTCTAGAGTAAATAAAACAAGGTAGGCAACAGGTTTTGCTTAGCTTGAACACCAGTCTTTTATGACTTACCAAACTTTCATAACATGAATAGAAGCATATAAACATGTATTGCTAATGTTAAAAAATTTGACGATGTTATTAAAAGACGATGCTACAGAGGGAATTTAATTTAAAAGAAGAATAATTAGCTTAGAATAATATGTATTAAAAATATATTCGTTGCACCTTTATAAGTGCAGACGAATGGTTATATGATGGTTTGTGTATGTGTGTGTGCGTACATTGTACATATGTGCTGGCGTGTATGTTTATATTGTTTCGTATTTTATAAATATGAGTGGAATAGTGATATTTTACAAATATGAGTAGAAAAATATTTAAATTTTTTGACTTCTAATAAGTCAAAAGCTTGAATGTTTTCTCCTTATAATCCGGTTAAAATATAATCACCCTGTTCAGGAAAAATACCCTTTTCAGGAAAAAATAAGATTATCCTTGAGAAAGTGTAACTTTATTTGACAAAACTAATTTTTTGGCTGACAAAACTAATACTTTATTTTTAATACACTATTTTTATTTGTGGAAAAAAAATATGATACAGTTAAAGCACTTATCATATTAATTGTGTATTAATTTTAATGACTAAGGAAAATTGATTACTTGATAACTGATCTTATAACGCCATTCAGTTAGCCATTATGTTGTTTTTCTTTGTAATGAACTTACCGGTTGTCCAAACAAAATAAATCCATTTTGACATGTGTATGTAGCCTGTGATCCGGCTTTGTGTCCACTGACTGACACCGTAGCTCCGGTCACTGGTGGCGGTTCCGGACACCAGTCGAACAAACATTTGGGCGCCTGTCCAGTCCAAACCCCTTCGTCACCACATTCCCTCACCGGCTCCCCAACAAGAGTGTAATTCTTTTTGCAATTGTACATTGCTTTCGCGCCATGTGTAGTGCGCTCATCGATAAGATTAAAGTCTCCATCTTGTATTGGCGTAATACCGCCACAATTGACATCTAAAATAGGCATTTGCATAACAGTAATATTTAATATTCTTTGTATCAGATTTATTTGTTAAAAATATACTTTATGTTCTATATAACGAGTAAGAAGTATGTGTTAAAATAAAAGAATGGACATTAACCCTCCACGATAACGATTTTATAATATAAAAAATAAAATACGAAATAATTGGTGTGTCTATATTTTCGTGATATATGCTTATTATACATACATATACATATGTATATAATATTGCATAGATCACCGATACATCGAGGTGTTGAGATGTCTGCAAAACGCCGCTACGATATCCGTTCGAGTACAGAACAATCAGACAAAGCAAATCCAGTTGCATCGTGGAGTGAGACAGGGGGATGTCATATCCCCGAAATTGTTCACTAATGCGCTGGAAGATGTCTTCAAAACATTGGACTGGAAAGGACGTGGCATAAACGTAACCGGCGAGCACATCTCACACTTGCGCTTTGCCGATGATATCGTGCTCTTGGCAGAATCACTGCAAGAACTAAGCAATGCTGAACGACCTAAATGAGTCCTCCAGACTGGTCGGTCTGGCTATGAATTTAGATAAAATTAAAATAATGGTAAACCACCATATTGAGCCAGAACCTACCATGATCGATGGTAAAGTTCTCGAAGTTGTCCAGGAATATGTCTACCTTGGCCAAATAGTGCGATTGGACGGAGACAACTTCGAGAAAGAAGCCGAGAGAAGGAAACAGTTGGGCTGGGCACCGTTCAGGAAATTTCGTCAAGTCTTCTCGTCGCCCATACCACAAAGTGTGAAGACAAGTCTTCAATCAGTGCGTTCTGTCCGTACTCTGTTACGGTGCCGAAACGTAGACACTGACAGTCCGTTTCCTCGACAAGCTCAAGGTCGCTCAGAGGGCTATGGATAGGGCTATGTTCGGGGTTTCTCTGGTGGACAGAATTCGAAATGAAGGAATTCACCGGAGAACCAGAGTCACCAACATAGCTCTTTAAGTTAGCAGACTGAAGTGGCAATGGGCTGGACACATTTGTCGGAGAACCAACAATCGTTGGAGTAGACGAGTGTTGGAGTGGAGACAACGACTCGGCAAACGTGGTATGGGACGCCCCCCTGCTAGATGGAGTGACGATCTGCGCAAGGTGACTGGCAGAAACTAGATGCGTGTAGCCGAAAGTCGGGCTAGGTGGCGCGCCTTGAGTGAGGCCTATGTCCAGCAGTGGACTGCCGCGGGCTGATATTGATATAATATTGACAATATTAAAGGAATTTGTAATTTTTATTATTTAGGAAGTAGATTAAAAAAGAATATGAATTATAACAAAATTTGCTTACATTTGCAACTTGGCGCCGCACCAGACCAAAATCCATCTGCCATACACTCTCTTATTTTATCTCCAAGTAACATATGACCTTGAGGACATTTGTAGACAATGGTGGCGCCGACTTTGTAGTCATTACCCTCAATAGTTGTGTTTAGCAGTTTGTCAGGACTTCCACAGGAAGGTGGCACTGAAGGAATAACATGATGAGTACATTGTTTTTACGATAGCATTGAAATTGAAAATTGAATTTATTAAATGTACAATGAAAGTATTAAATTACTGTAAATGTATATGTACAGCAATTTAATGGTTTCATTGTTTGTTTGTATATACAAAAGCTACAACAACAATTTATTTTTAAGATTAAGGTGTTAGCTAAACTTGAAAAATAATATTAGCGTGCGCAAAATAAGGTTATGGAAAAAATTTTGCAACGCGAATAGAAACTGTGGCGACAGACAAAGAACCGCGGTTTGGACACAGTTTGCGGGCCACGGGAACTTGCGGTTGCTGCTGCGACTAGTATAGACCACGAGCGTTTCAGTAAAATATAAAACATCTACTTACATTATATTTAAGATTTACTTATTAATTTAAACTTTTTAGCACAAAGTACACAGGCGGACTTAATGTCATTTGACATTCTCTCCCAGTTAACCTGCGGGCGAAACTGAGAAAATTGGTTGGGAAAAAATAGTGCAGTTTGTATTACAAACTAAAAACTACTTTTTATTACGTATATAACAAGTTATATACATTCTATCGGTATATAATAATTTGCCTTACAATTATAATAATATGATATGACAATGAGAAGACAGAAATGAAACAAAGTGTAAATAAAAGACTAATATATCATATTATGATAGCGAACGCGTGCGCTGACTGTTTTTATTTGCTACATTTTTTCTCTTCGTGCTTGCTCAAAACGTGGGAAATGTATTAGGTATATATAGCCGTAAGGGCTATTAAGGTGCGAGACAATAATTTAAATAGTTACAATATCAGATGGATCCTTTTCTCACGGCCGTCATTAGGGAATTGTAAAAAGATTCTTTAGCCTTCAACTTTAACTTCAACAAGCTGTAATGTTATGTAGCTAAGTTTATTTACTTATTCTTTTAAGAATGCCGTTACGTAACTACTTTACCCATATACTATAATTACTCTTATGGGCACCTTACAGTCATTGGCTTTTCTATGGATAATATTAATATTTTTAGTATGTCATTAGCTTAGATGACTAAAAGTTCTTCTTCTTTTTTTTTTTTATGGGATAGGAGGGCAAACGAGCAAACGTGTCGCCTGATGGAAAGCAATCAACGCCGCCCACG
>JASFAT010003767.1:0-149144 GCA_031353405.1 Baronia brevicornis | reverse complement strand
ATATATATTTTATTTATATTTATACCAGTATTCAAACAAGTTTTAGCTGTGACGTAGTATGATTTGGTGCTAATATATTAATAGGTAAAAACTTTTATTATGTGCAATAATAAATGAGATCACGATGAGTAAAGTTCTTTAATTCGATAACTTCCTTACAGGGTGACTTTACCTTGTTAGGTGCTTGCCTCGGGTTTCAGTTCGTTTTAGCTCGTGTAACACGATGGGAGATATTCATCATATTATTTATCAACTGTTACTCCCGCTGGACTTAAAAAACAAGTGACTCAAACTGGATGCGTCGATATTTTGATCACAAAATACAAACTCTGTAAGAAAATGCCATAACGCCGTAATGATTAACTGTTCAAAATATGATTACACTGTATGTTACATAAAATATGATTGCAAAAGAAAGTTTATTACTGCGCTTCAATCCGTGAGCGTTAGGAGCCGGTTGTCTAACCTCTCCGCGTCCCTTACCATCCCCAAATACCTTTTTCACTCCCAATATTCTATATGTCGTCGTGTTAACAGTGGCAGCAGTATATCTGATATCATACAAAAAAATCCTACGAATATCGTCCATATAGTAATTTTTTACAAAATTGTCATCTGTAATGAGACGTATCTTTTGACTCGTATTTGGTTAAGAGTCAATTTTTTTTTAAATTATGAGTAATGCTTAAACATTAAGTCTGGAACAAGAGACTCATACCTGTCTTTTTTTTTCTTTTTGTTTAAGCTTATATTTGTGTTCGTAAAGAAATACTTAACCTGAACGATCCTGTATATAATGTTCACGGTTGCTACAAATGCAGTACTGTATCTGTTTTGTAGATGTACGATTAATATAATTAATAAAGATATTTAAAAAAAAAGTATCCCTGATATTGCTGATGATCAGTTATGTTCACTCTTTTACATATCTTTAAAAAAATTGTTGAATAGGTTATATAAAATAAACTACATTTCTTTTCACATACAGTTTTATTTTTTGTATTAATAGATATTTTCCTAATCATGTAATAATTATTTTCGCTTACAATTCTTAATTTGGAATGATATCATGTGAAACACTAAGCTTAAAATAAATTAAAAAAAACACGACTTTATTAGCCTTTTTCCAACACACGCAAATAAAAAAGGAACATGACAAAGAGTGAAGATGAATGTGACTCTTTGGTTTTCTTGCATCATTTCTATGTTAAATAATACAATTATTACAGACAAAGTAAATGATATAGGGTTACTCGAAAATATATAATTGCAAAACCCACGGATTTAAGACTTCTAAAATCTTATTGTAAAAATAATATATAGCGCACAGATATAATTACTTAAAACTAAATTACATTTCATCATTTAAATTGTTATTTGTACATAAAAATAAAACAATACCAACAACCATGATAAACTATAATAATTAAGTTATAAATGTAATAATAGACAAAAACAGTACAAAATTGTATAATAATACTAGCAGGCTAAAATCTGCTAACTGCTATAATTGGCATGCCTGAACAAATAAACAGCTTAATTTATACTCCAACATACTTTACATAATAATAACACTTTTGAATACAATAATAATCACGCCAATAACTTAAAATGGCGAAATAACAACAGCACGAAAGAAGTCTTAAAAAACTAAGAAAAATGAGAATAAATAAAGTTGATTAAGAAACATCTAGTTTATAAAATAAGAACACTAAAAGTATTTATAAAAATAAAATATCGTCGAAAGTAATTTTAAATTATTGGCGTAATTGAAAGGTATATAAATACGTTTATTTTTTTTGCATTCAATTCAACGCGATATTCTATAAATGGCATATTTTGAGAAAGCGGTTACATATCTTACAGAGTCTACAACCAGTACTTAGCTGATTTCAATTTCTCTCCACTAATAAGGAATATTTATTCGAGAAAAAATGTAGATATAAATATAGATAACTAAAGAGAACGAATCCCTTAATAAGAATTATTACATTTCTAAGTAATAATATCATTGGCGAGCAAAACATATTTATATCACCACAAGCTAATTCTGTTCAGAAAGAGCAAACTTGTACATCTATATCTACTTGATATAACCAAGCTCATTAATTATACTTAGATTCCGCTCTTTATTATTTAATATCATCTTTTAGTAATGAGAATTCAAACATTTTAATCATACAACTATGTACGAAGTACATAGTAAATCAAAGTGAAATAACGATTTTCACAAAGATCAACATCGTGACCACAATATATTACAATAAACGAATGATATACTATTTGGATTTTTATTACGTTCCGATTGGGTCCCTCATTTTATTATATACGTTCCGAAACAAATAACTGAGAAAACTCCGGCAAGAATAACAAATCAGGTCCTTCTTCAGTCCGATCACAAAGCGTGTGTAAATTCAGTGTTCATTTCGCACTTACACGGAACTAGTTGTCTTTCACGTAACACAACGTGTAAAGTTTATTTCAATACTGACGGTCGTCGTATATATAGATCGCCTCCCCAGCGGACTCCTTGAGCGGAGGAGGCGGCGGAGCGAAGTCGAGGTCACCAGGCCTAAAGAGTTTGGAAGCGTTCGGAGCGGGGGAAGCGGGGGCGGGGGAGCTGCTTCCCGGGGAACCCCCGCCACGCCGCTTTACACCGCTAGGAGAGGCCGCTGCACGGAACGACGATCTTCTCGCCAATCTATACAGATATGAATGTTATTGTGAACGACAACTTTAATCATATGTCAGTTATTCCAAAAAGATTTCCATTTAGTTCGTTGGTTAATTGGCTAGTTTAGAAATTTAAAATTAATATCAATAAACAAATACAACTTTCAGATAAATGAATATAATTTTATCATTCAATTCCGGCATATACTTGGAACTTGGTGTGGGTGACAAAATATCTTCAATGTTAATGTAAATTTAAAATATAACTTTTAAAAGCGTTCACGCTCAATGTAATTATTTGAATACACATTTTGATGGTATCTTACTGTTGTTTTAGAAAATTAAAAAAAAATTATATACCTTGTTGCCATTTCTTCAGGAGTTTCTTCAATTTCAAGAACCCAGCTAACAGAATCGTGTTTTTCTACAACTCCCTTTACAGCGGGTAACGGTGGGGAGTCAGGGGCAGGGGAGGAGGCAGGGGAAGGAGGTGAGTCTGGTAGTGGGGATGTGGACCGAACCGAATCGCCGGATGAAGTGCGAGTGCGCATTGGGGTGCGCTCAATGTATCCACCACCAGCTAACAAAGACACCACCTAGAAATAATATAAACACTTCATGTCATACATTTTTCTAATGAAATGAATAACAGGTGTATAAAAAATACTTTATGAATTACCTATTAATTCAAAACAAATGGTGGTCGCCATTTGTTTTGAATTGGCTCAGTGGCGGGGCCCCCCGCCTACACGGAGTCGCAGGTTTGATCCCCGCATCGAAATAAATATATGTATCACTTATAGATATTTATTCCGAGTCTGATAATCCACCAATCCGCATAAGACAAGCGTGGCAATCACCACCGCTCATAGACATCCGCAACGCTGGAGACATCACAAATACATTACTAGCCTTTAGCAACACATATGCTTTTTTCTTGAATATCATAATCATATGGGAACACCGCTGGTGACAATTTTTTCCACATTTGTACAGTTCGTGGCATAAAACTGCGACTAAATCGCATGACTGTAGACGGCCAGCCATCCAGGTGATGGGGATGGGAATGGAATGGAATCACCACGATTTCTCACCTGTGACTTCTGCCGCAATTTGTATCTCAACTCTTCGTTCAGTGCCACCAGTCGTGTGGCATGGTCTCTATCACGGGCGGCTGCGTCTCTCAGTCGACGGTTGTCCTCTCTCAACCGGTCCACGTCTCGCTGTCTTGCGGCAGCGCGTTCGCGTAACTCTTCGGCGGCGTGCCGAGCCGAACGCGCTTCTCTTTCTGCCGCTACACGTCGCTCACGCTCCGCTGTTAGTTCAGTACGAGTTTCACGGAGAGACGCCATTTCCGCCTGTTTCAGTTCGATAACTGCTCGCAAGGATCGCACCTGTAAATAGAGTTTTTCCATGAACAAGATGTATTTCAATCTTATCTTATCTGCATAATAAACTAATTACCAATTTTCCGCACATATGTCCAACGACACAAATACATAAATCAGAAGAAAGTTATTTTACAAATACAACAATAGGGATTATTATAAATAAAATACAAATTTAAGAACAAACTGAAACAACATAGGAACTTACAAAGAAGCCTGAACATTTCTCAAGGACTGTTAATGTTTATGGTGATGCAGATGTTTATAGGTAGCGTTTATTAGAAATAAAAGGTTAGTGACCTGAGATACAGGCTCACCACTAGTTCAGGCACTAACCCGCAACATATGTATTGTTTTCTTTTTATAACTTTGTAACCTATATATGTAACTTTGAGGTGTCGAAATAAATGACTATTATTATTGTTTCATATCAGTCGACATCATTGCAAAATCGATTTTTTATCGCATAAAAATTTGTCATGAACTGATAAAATAGACCATGTTTTTGTTAAGTTTGGTCGGCGCTAAATAGACATATAGAAATTATAAAGCACAAAAGCTACAAACCTCAGCTGCTAATTCATTAGCATCCGTGCTCAATTCCTCATTCGCTTTCAATCGCAACTCGCATTCTTCCGCATCACAGCATACCGGATCGCAGGCCGCGTCGCACTTGTTGCACAACTGATCATATGACCGATCACCGGATGTGTTGCGCAACTTGTTACGGTCTATCTCGGCCCGCGCCGCCTCCAGTTGTGCACGTAGCGTTCGCTCGATCTCACTATGCGCATGCAACCGAGCTCTGCTCTCGGCGACCTCATGTTTTAGAGACTCAATAGTATCCTGAAACATTTTTAAAACAACATTCAACACACGAGTTATTTTCATTTAATTGAAAAGTCTTCATCAAAAAGATTATTTTCTCTGACGCTGATTATTATATAGATTTAAAAAGAGATTAAAAATTTAGTGAATACAATAAGAACGTAATATCTAAATATTTCAAGCATTTTTTTTGCACACTTGACAAACAAGTTTCAAAGAAACCAATTATCAAGCATTTATTGCTAATACTAACTTCTTACATAAAAATGTTGTAAATTATTTTAACACCATTGGCTTTATGGTTCAGTATTCAGGATGTCCTGTGATACATAGGCCTCTTCCAGTTATTTTGATACTTCTCTATTCCGTGCTTTTCTGTACTAGATTGTCGCTCCATTAACCTTGATGTCATCTGTCCATCTTTTAACCTGTCTGCCTCTCTTTCTTTTTCCATCATGTGGTTGCCACTCAGTTACAATTTTCGTCCATTTTATCCTACTGTCCCTTGTCCTGTACATCGCCATTTCAACTGTCTTATTGGCTTAGTATATTTTTGTTGTAGATGTAATGTCTTCTGTTCTTTTGCGGTCTTTCAAGTCTAGCCTAACATACTTGTTTCAATTCCCTCAGAGTAACCATATGTTACTTTAAAACTTGCTAGCCTTATTTGTTATTATATAAAATTGAATGAATTAACTTAAATTAATGTACCTTTAGACCCTTAATGTCATTTGCAAGAGAAGCCACCTCTTCCATATGGGTGGCTTGGAGACGCGAGTTGACATCTTCTTTTGAAGACACTTCCATCTCTAGCTCTGAGATCTTGCTCAAGCATTCTGCGACTGTAAATTATAGATAATTGTTTTTAAAGAATTTATGAAAATATTTTTTGTGTATACACGTTATTATATTTGTGCTACACTGATTAAACATCGTTAACTCTAGGGCAAATTAATAATGTATTAATAAATTACATTAATAATGTATAACAAATTAATAATAAGGTATTAACGGATGATACGAATTACTAACTATACCCAAGATTGTAGGTGAAGAATAATGGGGAAGATTATAGATAAGACGAACACTCAAGACGAAAGATTAGTCATATGACAATATGTCCTGCAAAAAGCAATAAGAACGAATATAAGATTAAAAGTAGTTCAATTTTGTTTTTAGTTTTAGTTTGAAAGGACTGGAAACACAAGAGCAGCTAGCGATAAAAAAATTCAATATATAATATTATATTATACTCGTAATGAGTGTGGAAAGTGACACTGTAAAATAGATATATTTTCTTTGTTCTTATAAAGGAAAAAACCTTCCAATTACACACGAGTTATATAAATATAGGAGTTTAAGCTTGGAAGCTTTAAAGAAAATTGCCTTTCAAGTTAAAACTAATCGTATAAAGTCATTGTCAGAGAAAAAAAGAATTTACCTGGCACACAAATTAAAATATTAAAGGATTATCACACACATTGAAAAAAAAACAACAATGGAGAACTACAGTTACTTCGTTCAAGAAGTTTAAGGTAGTATTAGTCTTTTATGATGTAAAATATTTACAGATGAACCTCAATGCAAATTGCAAAAATATATCATTTTAAAGATTATTTCATAACGAACATCCAATAAAAGTATTGGAGCATCTTATATATTATATCATCTACGCATAAAGAACAACTGTGAAATAAAATTCAACATAATAAACATTAAAAGCAACACTTCGAAGATATACATATTTATTTCGCTCTAATAAATTGGTTGCAAAAGCTTTCAATTTTTCTGGCAACAGATAATCATGTCCAATTTGCAAACATATAAGATTAATGCTATTCAACGCTAGATTAGAGATTTATAAATAAAAACATTAATATTAGTAATATTACGTCGATAAAATCAGCCATTATACTTCTGAGTTATTAACGTTTCATAATGGCAACCATGCAACAGAGAATCCTAGTAAATAACTATGTACGTATGTATGTAAATCATTATTTTTTTACTTTTTGCAGTGAAAACGTTTATAGCCGCGGTACACGACCCTAGGTAACGAAATAAAATAGGCATAAGTTAAAAAAGTAGTGAAAACTCAACAAATTCCATTTGCCAATTATGTATGGAAATCGCTTCTTCGCATTACTTTCAATAAATGGGCATTCATGACGGACTTATCGTCTAACTGACGTGCTTTAGAAAAAAAAAAGTTTACTGTATTCTAAATCGTTTTTTAAAAACTAAATAGATTGGAATCAAGAAGGAACTGGTAAAAAATCTCTTATTGATTTCATTCTAAAGCAACTACAATCAACTTTCATTTAATAATTCTAACCATACACCATCCAGCCAATATTATTGATATAGATTGTAGATAAACGATGTTCACCCGAAGATTTAGTAATATTTAAAAATGCTACCATTTAACGCTGAATTTCTGTGAGGGTGAGTCATTTCCCTTATTGAGCCGTTCTAATAGTGCGGAAGGTTGGCTCTACTTCAATAAACTTATATTAAAGAGTATTTATTCATCGCGGTTGACAAACTGAATAAGATTAAAAAACTCTAATCAAGAAGTCAATAATAAATTTGAATCGATAGCTTATACTCACTGGTATCGAGATCTTTCTGCGCTCTCTGCTGGCGGTCCCGGTCCGCCCGAGCAGCGCTGCTGCGTTCTGCAGCTGCCACGCTTCGCCATCTTTCCGCCTCCAATCGCCAAGAACCGCCATTTAGTGCATCCAACTGAAAAACAACACATTAGAAATCTATTAACGCTCGTTACATAGTTTTTACACTTTCTTAAGTTTACACTAAAAATGGCTATATGGACAGTCAAAGGTTTACAAGATGGAAGAGTGATAATGTGTGTTTGGTGTTGTGTATAGTGGTTGGTGGGTGGAGAATTGATGGCCGAGTTTCGGTAAGTTTTTGGTTTAAGTTCCAAATAAATCCACTTAACCCAACGGAAAAACACACATTGTTAATTTTCTGTTATTGTTTTGCTTGTCGCGGATCTTAGCTAAGTAAAACCTTTGACTGTCCATATAGTGATGGATTTCCGCAAAGTAACGCCTGAGAGTAACGCCTCCATTAATAAACTAAAAATGGCTGTTTTGCCTCCGCAAATCTAGTAATCTGTATGTAATAAATATGTATATAGATTAACAGACATATGTAGTAAAACTCATACTGACACTTATATTATGAATCAATTATTTTAATACACATATATTTGTATTTGTATACATTCCAAACACAGCAATGTTTGAAATGTACTCAAATACAAATATATATTTAAAAAAACAAATATAAATATTAACAAAAAACTATCGTCACCCATTTATCTTGATAACGATGGCATTAATTTTTACAAAATTTAAAAGCATATGCTGCGTCTTTATCCCTTCAAATAACATATTCTATTAAATGGTTTAAATTGAACTGTGACATAACTAGAGCGTTCCTATCTATATAAATTATACTATACTTACACGGAACACTAGATATTGCACTAAAACTCCCAACGCTTCCACGCCCTTAGCGGCATGTGCTAATGCCAGAGCATGTTCGCGCGGTGGAGTGGTCTGCGGGGCGGGGAGAGCTGCAGGTAGGGGGGTAGTAAGCGGAGCTGGTAACGGAGCGGCCGGCGTACGAACAGGCTGCTGCGGTGTCTGCACTCGCTTACTTCTTGGCCCCACTGCCGCCGATACTCGCGGCGGCTCTGAAAATTAACCCAATGACTTCATTCGTTGAAAAACATAACATGTATAAAATTATGTTAATTGACTTAAAATGCGTAATTGCTTAAACTGTACAATACAAATTGGAAATAAGAAATTTGCATCGTTTATTTTGCAGGAATAGGATGCGTGTGATAAGAAGTAGACATTCCAGCAGTGGAATGCCTGAATGATCTAGACATTACTTTTAAAAAAATCTTTAAAAATTAATTACATTTTAGACTATTTGTATTATTTTAGATAATTTGTATGTTGCTTTTTCAATCTGTTTTTTCTGTTTAAACTTGCAACATTTTACTTTGTATTAAATTTCCACGTTTCCTTTGTTTCCTTCAAAATTGCACAATGCAGCGGATCCCAGTTCTCACGACGTGTAAGAGACAATAAGAGACGGTCTGTTGTAGTTACTATTGTGCGAGAACAATAAAGAAATTTGTTTCTCATTGTCCGCTACTATCGAAGCGATCAAAACAGCCTGTTCTCGTCAAAAAAAATATGTTAATCAAAATTAGTTATTCAATTTGGTTTGAAGGTCAATGAACTTTCCTGTTCATTGTTATTATAGCACTAACGATCAGTCATAAAATAAAAAATACATACATACATATGTATAGAATACAACACAGTTAAGTGGATGGACGAAGTTACTTTTAAACAGAAAAATTGGCGAACATCAGCCATAGAATTCTTAATCTTAAATGATACGCAACCTTCTCGCTTATATTTTCTCAATATTTTTTTAAATCAATAGTTATATAGTCGCCTTAAAAAGTTGCTTTCTTAAATTTACTAAGAGAAATTTCAAATGAAAGCTACAATTTTGTTAAGTACGAAAAACTAAAAATTTCCTTTAGAAATAAATGTTCACATTCTTGATAATAGAATTTTTTCACTTGAATATCAGTTATTTTCTATATTGACCGGCGCTAATGTGAGGGGAGAGATAAACGCAGACAAACAACAGATGGGAAAAGGTCGCGTTGCCTAAAGGGCATATTTGGGACTTCCGTCTGCTGAACGTTCGGTCAGTCGCTGCAGGAATCGTTGGAGTCGATACAGTTATCGTTATTTGAATGAATTTGAAACTAACATCTGGTGAGGAACCAAACAAGACTGTGGCAGTGGCGACTTCTCATTGATGTACTCAACGTATGGAAGAAAAAGGAATATCTAAGTGACTTAAGACAAAAATGTTCAAGATATTACTAAAAGATTATTTGTACCTATACAGATATAATTATTCTTCAGTATAGTTATATGAAAAACTTTCGTATTTTAATCAAGGATAATTAGCCCTTGATAGCATGTCTCCGTGGCGTATCGAAGTGAAATCGCCGACTACACTTATTATCATTTCATTCACGAATGTTAAGTAAGTTATTCACACACTTTCAAGCGTGGTAACGCTTGTTGCTATCAAATTACGTACCTACACATTTACAAAGAAAATGGTGCGAGTGGTTCAATGACCCTTCGTAATAAGTGTAGGTTTTTCTAAACATTAAAACGATATTATATGTATTTGTTCTCCTATAAGTAAAAAATTAAAATCTTATCATCGTGTCTCTTTCGTATCAGTACAATTCATATCAGTTTCATTCATCTTTTGCAATAGAATGGTGCTTCCTAAAGTTGCCGACTGATTGACAAAAATTTTATCTCCGGCACAATAATTATTTTGTAGAAAGTGTAGAAAAAATAATAACACACAAGCCAACACAGTTCTCCATGGCCAGCAATATATTTTCAATTTTGTAAATTACTACATATTTTTTGAATAACGTCACCACACAATTTCCCCCATCAACGGATATCAAAATTGTTATGCGGTATCCAATCCAAACCCACACACACATGCTTCGGTTTTACGAATATGTTACACCTACAACTCTTTGTGTAGCGAGTTACCTACTGTCGACATTTTTCACGATACCTAACCAAGGAACATAAAAAAGGTAAAGGAGCATGTAAGCGGTAGAGAAGGAAGCACCTATACATCTGTTCATTGTTGATGTCGTGTACCACTTTCACCTATGTAATTTTTTATTGTTTAATTTTTTGATAATTTAATAACGTATGTTTGTCATTTTGTAAGCGTTGAGCCACCTATAATAGTGCATGCATCGAAAATATATCTAATTATAATATTAATTAAAAATTGTATAATGTATGTACTGCTGGTGACCTCAATAAATAAATAAATAAATATCTGTGGGTGGTGTTTTGCTTTCTATCAGTCGACACGCTTGTTCCTTTGCCTTCGTATCCCATAACATGTGTGAATATAGTTTTGCATATCAATCATTAATATCGAGTTGAGTAAAAAAAGCTTCCTTTGTGAAGTTCCCACGCGGTCCATTGATAATCCTCGTTGGAGTTCACGAGTCATTAGCTGAAGGCGGCGCCCATTTCCGCCACGCGATAGTAAATAAACGATAGAGAATTTAATCTGCCGGCGGCTGAAACGTTTCAATGATGAAATGATCGTTATAAGTTAGTATAAGTTAATGAAGTGGAGTCGACACATGTATGCCGGCTATTTTAAAATGACAATGTAAAATTAGCTTTTAATGGCGAATTTTTGGACTTTAAATCGATAAAACGGCATTAAATTATGTAATGTTGTTCTATTGATTTAATATTAACTACAATCTTTACTCAATTTCACTAATATAGGCTAATTTTATACATTTATATCCTGTAAAAGTATAAAAAAGGATTATAACGTTATTATTTCTTTACTGTTTACTTTATCACAACAATATGATTTCAGGAAGAATACAAACCGGATTATTGCTTAATGCACAAACAAAAAAAAATCCAACAGATTAGTTGAATTATAGTGGTAACTCTATTTCAAAACCAATTAAATTTCTTGGAAAAGTTATAACTTGCATAATAATAATTTAAATATTCAAGACGTTCATTGTTTCAATAGCAGTAAATTTTTGTGTTATATTGTGACATTTTCCTCGAAACCTCAAAATTGCAGTGAATGTAAAAATACAACACGATTGTCGTGCATTATTTTGGTGCTAAAATGTGGTGTTGCTTTTTTTGGTAGTGTAAGACACTAAATTGATATCGCGTTGAATTTAAAAAAGTACCTGTTTTTGTCGACATCGACTGTTACATATGTATTTAATGTACGACAAACATGCTGTGCTGGTTTTCAAGACAAGTTACGAGTATCTATTTATTGCATGATTTTATTTTTGAAACCAATAATTATTTGTGATTCAATCATCTATATTTAGAAATTATTGTTTGGAAATATAAAATAGACAGCTAGATTGTAATAGGATTTTTTCTAAACACTTGGACAACTTGAAACTTTTTTTAAAAAATAGTTTCTGTTAGCCGCCCTGCGCATATTATTGTTTCATGTATCGAGAGGTGTCCCGCACTAGGTTTACAAAAACGCGGTCTCCACTCCGGTTATTCACACGGTTTTCAATTCTGATGTAGTTTCAGCTAAAGTAGTTAAAGTATAAGAAATAATTAATGTAAATATATAATAGGTTCTCAATAAAATTTTCTGTTTTTATATAAAACATTCTAAATAACCTAGTAAATATTTTTAATCTAGTGAACCAGAACCTGAAATTCCAAAATGTAAACCCAGTAACAAGTTTAAACAGTTAAGGTGATTGAGAATCAATGGAAAATAGTTTAGTTGTAATTTACTATACGAGCTCATAGAACAAATGATTATTGTTTATATTGTTTATAATGGCCTAATATTCATTCAGTACATTTTATGTTTAATTTACATTCAGTATTTTTTTACATACATTCAGTATTTTTATACATATATTCAGTATTTTTTTATACCACACCTTACATACGTTAAAATCCACAATGAAAAGATTGACATCTAAACAGTTAAGGTGTACGATATTTGGATCGCCGTTAAGCCTTTATAAGTAAAATCTTATCATAATTTTACGACACTAATTTACAAAAATGTATTCGCATACCAAAAAATTAAATAACTTGTGTAACAAAGTTTATAGAAGGAGAAGGCTACAGTAAATATATTGTCACTGAGAGTGAATGGAAAATAGTTTTGTTGTAATGAACTATACGAGCTCATAGAATAAATAATTATTGCGGATGATGGCTCAATATTAATTTTGTGAATTGACGCTGCGGAGGGTCATGCAACGGGTAACGGGCTGCGCGTGGGCACCAATTGGGAGCATTGTTGAAATGTCAAATTAACAATCACACAGGGCTGCCCATCTCACCTTTGGTATTCGTGATTTTCATTTCAAAAATATTTTCAGTTTGTACCTAATGTCATAGAATAAATTCAAAAATAAATAAATAAACAATTCTTTCCTTTTTTCCAATTTTGATGGTCAACATAAGTGATATAAAATCAGCAAACAGAAATTTAATTTTCTATTATGCATTAAGTCAATCGCGTAGTTCTATGTCTATATATATCATTTACTGAATTATCTGTTTTGTATACTACAAAAATTTATTATTATGTAAATTTAAGAAAGAGTATATAAATAATACTAATATTTGTGTTTTCTAATAGATTTACAACATTAGAACATCAAGCGTAATGCCATTTTAGGTCTCATGAAATCCTGAGGATAAATTTTAAAATATTAAGTTTTTATGAAGGACGGATATTTATAATAATAATAATAATTCTTTATTTGCATAATGTGGGGTATAACAAGATGAAAAAAGACGTTTAAAAACTCTAACGCATTGCCACTTATGGCGTACAAGTTTCATTAATTATTACATACATAGAGATCTAAATACATAAGTCGCTTATGGTTACCAAGCATTAAATAATGATAATTAAAATAATACATTAATAATCTTTAAAGTGAATAACACAAGGAAAGTTCCTAGTTCGCTCTGAGCGTGTTACGAGTTTTAAGTACACGACACCAGGTCAAGTTGACCGCACTTGACTCTAAAACCAATTAAGCAACAGTTTAAGCAGGTATGTGTGACATGAGGCGGAAGAGTAACGCTGGTCCGTATGTACTCACGCAGGAACGGAAGTCGTAATTAAAGTTTATATCGCCGACTTGAATTTGGATAAGCCATCGAATTTAATTATCGCTATACGGTTTTGTGTCTTAATGGGAACACTTCATGTTTACTTTGAGCATATTCTCATAATCCTCAACATCGATTAACACAGGTTTCCCCTTCGACGCACCCAATCTTCAGCTTTATAAATTAAGTTTCTGCTAGCGGGTTTTCGCAGAACATTACTCCATCTAGCTGGTGGGTGTCCAACTCTATATTTGCCAAAACACTATCTATCTCTACTTGAGTACTTTAAGCTTATGATTTAGAAAGAATGTCACCAGAAAAGACAAACTAATACACAGGAATTGAAATTCCCAAATATAAAATAAGTTGAAATTCTCAAATAAATAATAAATTATTCTTTAGATAATCAAATTGTTTACATAACTTTCTGAATCAAAAATGGTGCAATCGATTATTCATATTTTAGCGAATTGATAATCATAGGGGTTGGCCAGTTTCGGTGACATTAAAACAGCCACCTGGCTGAATGTACCGTAGATCTGAGTTCATGAATCCGATGATTCGATTAACACAAAGTCCTTTAGAAAACATGCTTACTGTCTTCCCCCTGTGGAAAGCGGCATTCTATTTGTTTAAATACTAACTTAAAACGCTTAAACTAAAGCTTAAAACGGTTTAATAATTACTGTTATAATAATTTTTCTAATTCATTTACAACTTATGCTTTGGAATTTTAAAAAACAAGTTGTTACTAAACTATAAATGAAGTTATTTTTCCAATTGTTTCATGTTATAGTTATGATGACCCAGTATTCCATTGTCTTTTCAAGTCAAGATAGCTGAGTAGTAACAATTAATTCCTTTTGTAATTTCTACGTTACTAGCGTCCAAGAACGCTTGTCCGAAGAAACAAGATTAAATCGCCATGTCTACACTTCATCTAGAGGTAACTCTATATTAAAAACAAGTTGTTATAATTTGGAATAAACATGCCTATATTTTAGCTCTTTCGATTTTCACATTGCTTAACCAAAGTTTTCTGGATTGAAAAGTAGTTTTAACAATTAATCGCAATATTCTCTATTATCTGAAACTCAAAATCTCTTTTTTATTAGCCATTGACGAGATAAGCCCTGACAAACACCAAAATATTTAAAAAAACCGATGTGTAAATAAGGACATTTTATTTATTTATTTAAATAATTAATAAATAAATTTGCTACGATATATAGATAGATCGTAGCGTACTATCCCACAAATAAGTTGATTAATATTATCTGACAGAAACTTTTTTATATTTTAAGAACTATAAAAATGTTACGCATAATATTATTATGAAATAAGAACAAGTTTACAGAAACAGTGGAAGTTCTTCTTCTGTTCAAATAGAAACGTGAAACAAAATAAGTAATGGCATTAATACATTTCATAAGTCCAAGATCCATTTGTTATTTAATATGAAATGGGCCAGGTACGAAAAGGTGTTTTTTAGGAATTATTCGTTAGGATTGGCACAAACATTGCCAACAGATGTTAAAGTATAAAAATAGAAGTACCTATTTCGCTCACATTGTCGACCGATTGGCTCAGTGGCGGGGCCCTCCGCGCGCGGACCTGGTCGCGGGTTCAATTCCCGCATCGGAATAAATATTTACATGGATTTATAAATGTTTATTCCGAGTCTGGGGTCCGAGTCCCCCAATCCACATTTCCTTTCCTGCCCCTTCCTTTCTTCTCTATCCTTTCCCTTCCTCTCCGTCAATCCACGGTCTGCCGTGCCAATGGATGCATGGCTAGGGGCGAGCCTAGTCGCAAGCGTGCCGATCGTCCCGGGGTCGGGCTCCCCCGGGGACTATGGTGCCTTACCTCAGCATGCAGGGCTCTTCTGAGGCTGGCCTCCATCCTCCCTTGCGGCTCGTGGGATTCACTGAGACAAATTTAATATACCTAATTTGTAGAATATGACGGTGACGTGGTTCGTCACCCGTCACGTCCTGATTCTCACGAGGGCGAAAAGCGGCCAATGATGAGCCGTTTCGCTGCGATGAATGGCAGCGAATGGAGCTCTATGGTCTCTGCCCACCCCTGCGAGGCGATAGGCATGAATATATAAAAAAAAAATACGTATTTCGCCAGTTGAATGTGGGTTCAACTCTCCAAAATAAAGTTTTTGAAATAATAAACTCTATGTAATAATTTTCTTGCGTAATAAAATGCTCATATATACAAAGAACAAGATACCATTGGAACCAAAGCATCTTTTGACTAAGTTTTTAAAATCTTAAAATATAATTATTACAAGGTTAGTTACATCCCTACGTTTGTAGTGTCCCTATACAAGTACATAAGAGACACGTAGGACACGTCTTTTGTCAAAACGATGACTCTCATTGTACCACTGATTCCAAGTGAATGTGATCTAATTGGTTCAAAATATTGCCATCTCTAACATTATACTAATAATAAACCAATACAATATGGAAGATGTTTTTACATGAAACATTTATACTGAAGGACATGTTCTAAAAAAATCATTAAAATTGATAATAATATAAACTTTTTGAAAAAAAAAATAATAGTTTGTAACATAAATGAAGCAGCTTCATCTCCACCGTCTGAATGAATGACGCCAACCATAAACATCCACAGTGCCATAGGCAGTGCAGAAGCTTTGCCGGCCTTTAAGGAAAGTGTCATTATAAGAAAAATAAATTAATACTAAACTCTCGCAAAAAATTACGCCGAGAAAAGTTTTGAGTGATGACTTCTCTCCTGCCTAGGTAAATGCCGGAGCTCAAGACTTTTTAAACCCATATATGTCTCACTTGCTGGGCACGGGCCTCTCATTTCTCGAGAAACGGACATTCTTCTACCACGTTTATTCAATGCGAACAACAAGAATCTGAAGAAATATCTGTAAACCATACATATATGGGATAAATAACCTTAGTGCACGGATCGAACACGCGACCATTAACTCCGTAGCCGCCAGCCCTGATACTGAGACAAATTATCGGATAGTGTGCAAATAAATATGAGCTTAGATGAAAACAATTATTTGAGCTTCACAAAAAAATATTTACAATTTGCAAAAAAGCACATGTCTACATGTACTGATTAGCAAAGCCCCATATACCAATTCCGCCTTTCTTGCACATATATAAATACATGTGCTAGACAATTTAAATTTTATGAAAAGAACCGGAATATATACACCTGTCGAGTCATTCTTACAAATTAATTTAATGTTAATAATACTGGCTTTCTCTAACGAATTATTTTGCAATTCAAATATATTAAGAAATTCAAAAGAATTAACAAATTAATTTCATTACATAAGAAACAAATATTAACAAACTTAAAATTTTCTGTGATGTAAATTTATTCAAATAAAAATACCATGTTTTAATAACTCATGGCACATATGTGAGGCTGCCCAGGTCAAGGTCAGTGCTCAAGATCCGAGTGGACAAAAATATCCTGGTGATTATGGATAAACCCTCGCCACATATGAGGAACTAAGTCCAACAGTGGCTTGCCAAATTATTTTAAAACGAAAACCACACACGCCCATATTGTATCGATAATCCACTTATAGAGTAGGCCAGCGGGTCTCTGTGGCAATCATGTAGCGAATACACCATTAAGCCCACATTGTTTAACATAAATAAGGACACAGGGACTAAATATAAATACAGGGGTTTTCTAATCCGACTGCTGGTTAGAATTTAACTTTTCGAGTTATGTTGAAGTAGTAATCACTTGCATAGTTTACAAAATCCAATTGTTTGTACAAAATGTCTACTTTATTTATTGTATTTTTTTATAATTATATGGGAACCGTCAATCATACAGGTAATGTGGATGATAATTGTTTTACGTTGAGGAAACCGATACGGTTGGCAAGAGGTCATACAATTCAAAAGAAACACTTGCCATACTAAATTCGATATACTACGAATGAAGATGAAAGATATCAGAAGAAATGAACGAAGAATGGTATCACATTGCATGGCACTGATAATAAATCAACCTTATAAGAAATCCAGCGGTTGCAGAATAAAGCCGATCTCAGATGAATATGGTCCATAGGAAGGAGTTTGTATTTGGTCGCTCCTAGAGATTAGAGTTGAAAAACGTATTGATTTTTGCCATTTCTACAATCCACCGGATATATACGCTGAATCAAAACATATAACAGAAGGCCGTGAAGAAAATTTTATTTTTATCGATGGAACGACCTAGTCTATTTTTATAGATAACGTCATTTGATTACACCATTTCGAGCTCGTAACCCGCAAAATGTTATATTAATTTCAGTGACTATTTATTTTTTACGTAATTAAACAAGTAAAAAAGAAACTTATTTGTATTTTATTATATGAAATATTGACCATACATCTTACAATGATGAATTATAATAACTTCCTTAGAACTAGAATTTTATAAATTACCACTGATTTGTTAAAAAATATAATGTTTGTGTATCAATCTAAGTTACATTAGATCGTAAGCGCAACCTTAAGTCAATTAGATTATTGTCCCTTCAAGTTAATAATTTAATTATTCATCAGATCAGTATTTATCAGCTACGTTTAAGCCCATTCTGTATGATTTAATAATTCAAAAATCTTTGTTTCTTTTTGTAATGTTTCATAAACATGTTATATAACTAGGAGATGACTCACGATATCATCTCGATTAAATTAAACTTTCAATAGAAATATCGGTAGTAAACAAATAAACAATAAGCACTACTCGCCACAAAGAAAAATTTAATTCCAACCATCTGGACAAATACGTAGTAAAATTAAGAATATATAGCTGAAAATCATAAACAACACTAATGGCAATAAACCCGATTTTAAAATATAAATATATAATATTATAATTCCTTAACAAATTTTGCATCCTGAAAAATCCGCAAAAAAATAACCCCAATCCGCCTGCCAATAGTAGAGATTAAGGAAACACCCTTCATTTCTAAAAGAAAATAGCCAATCTTCAGCAATGGACTATTACAACTGTATTTGTTATTGGTAAACTTTGTGATTAAAAGAAATTGAGAGAGTAGAGAATTCATTGAGGCCTACTACATACGTTATGGAAGTTATAGCGACAGTCAGTCTACCAATATATCAGTACGTCCATGCATTGTTTTCTAAATAAGACCGAAGAGTAATGATATAATCAATACTGACGTCACAAGTTAAGAACGTGACCTGGCCTTCGTACACAAGTCAGGTACAAATACAATACGTTCTTAGACACACAAAGCTCTAAGGTTTTTTCCGTCTGCTTATTCAGAATACTCCACACATAAGAATCATTTTATTACACATCATAAACATACACAAGTATAACCATGCAGCAATTACGGCATGCAATCGTCTTGGCATGCTTTCCACCAGGCTTCTGGTGGTGTCCTATGAAATATGTTCCCACTTAGCCGAGATCACACGTTTAACCTCCTTGATGTTTTGTGGAGGTGGTTGGACAGAACGTACTCATCTTTTTAGGAGGTCGTAGATGTGCTCAATGGGGTTAAGGTCGGGGCTCCGCGCTGGCCAGTCCAAACGACGAATACCGATCTCTTGCATATAAGCATCTACGTCGCCAAAACGATGGCCTCGAACTTTATCATCCATGTAAATGGTATCTTTACCAACTACAATCAGTGGGATTTCTGTATTTTGACAACATTGAAAACATTCTTGTTAACCATTTTTAATGAATACTATATCGGTACAATAGCTGGAAGTTAAGCCCAAAAACAAAATAAATTCTTCACCATAAGCGGTGATTTCTTCAAAACACACGACTGCATAGCGTGTCCCTGGTTCATAACACTCGCCGACGTTGGTCCTCACCATGCAGACAAATTCGAGCCTCATCTAAGAAGAGTACGCTACTCCAGTTACCTAGTGTCCAAGATATGCAATTTCTAACGAACCTCAATCGAGCAATCCGATGCTAACAAAATAACTTGGGGGCCCGTGCTGGTCGTCAACTAGCAGCAATAAGCCTCCTCCTTAGACTAACTTGGGCTTCTCATACCTCTTAAAGGTTTTTTTTGAGGTCTATGTGACTGCATTTGCGAACACACACACACTGTAAACGGAACCTGTCTCTTGATATCGAGTCCAAGTTCTTTGGACGGTTGACTCACGTTTAACCGCTGTGAGACGTTTGCGCTGTAGAGACCGGATTAGTTTTTTAAAAACACAAAAGTTTCTAATTTAGAATTCATTTTTTCTATACCAGGCTGGCTTTATTACGTGCCAGTAACATAGTTTAGTTATTAAAACCTCTTTAGAACTAAACTATTATCAATAATGTAGAAAAATCAAAACCCCCCTATTTTGCAAATGAGTGTACGTATCCCGATGCGCAAATCGAACCGGCGACTAATGATGATAATCGACTCCGCGGGCGATAACTTCGTCACTGAGCCAATAATATATGTTACATAACATACATTATTGGCAAACTATTATTATATATAATATATTTATATGTATTACTAATTAATATGTTATATCATTAACACAATTAAATATAGTTATCGATATCTGTTGGCTAAACAATTTCGTGACCAGTTTATAAACTACAATCTCCACCTGTCATAAGTGGTCACATAATCGATAATGTATAGTAACATAGTAACCTGGTAAAAGCTTATTATTCTCTTGGCATTCCATATATGTCTATCAAACCATGTCAATTCGTTTCATTTGCGAGATGAGATATTTTCTGATCAAGACAACTACTTCTTCTTGCTCAGTTATCTAAAAGTCATTTAACAGATGTATCATACTTATACATTTATTTGGGTTTAAAATTAATATTAAAGTAATATTATAAGTATTTAGTGAGAACAGAAGATGCCATTTTTCGATGGCTTAGAGCCAAGCTACCGCTTCCGGAATCATTGATCGCGGGTTCGAGTCTTGGATCGGAATAAATATTATATGTATATGCATGTACTGCCTACAATTTAACTCCGCGTCTAGGTGCCCCGCCAATTAGCCTTGGATAAGCGTGATCGGTAAATATCTGTTCCCCCAGAAATTGGGAGACCTAGTAACTAACAGTGAATATTATAATGAAATAAACTCCACTCACAGGTTCTATAAAGGAAAAATTTAATTTAATACGCCTGTCTCCCGTAGGGGTAGGCAGAGATCACAGATCTCTATCTGCTATGATCTCGGCATACTTCCCTTGCTTCCTCCACACTCATTATTTTCTTCATGCAAGCCCGCCGGTTGAGGATACTCTTGACCTGGCCTTTCCAGTGCAGCAATTTGGTCAAGGTATGTTTTTCGTGGTCTTCTTCTTCCGACCCTTCCATCCATCCATATATAAACACATTTTTTCCATATTAGATTGAATGAGTTAATTAATGCTTCTCAAACAATCGCAACAAATACGCCAAAGAGAAAAGATCAAATAAAGTTTAAGTTACGCATCATGGCGGACTTGCTCGCAAAGAAAATGTTTATTCATTTTCTTTTGCGCTACTTGGTGCGTGTGCACAAAGCAATATTAAGCCCCTGTTCGAGGAATATGATGAAACATCGTTGCGTCCGCTGCTATCTATAACAAATAATGTATACTCGTAATATCAACGCTTTGTGCGCTTAATTGACGTAATCAAAATATTAGCTGTATCGACTGTTACAATATATTTATATTTTAATAATGGTCGCATTCGATATAACTGTTATTTTCTAATGCATTATTTGGGTCTGTCTTATTTGGTCTGGATGTCTGAACATCTGTTACAAATAAGATTTCTTGTTTATCTTATTCTTTATTTACGTAAACAATAAATTAAACACGAATTCTGTGTACTAGGATTCCTTCGTTTTGTGATATATCAGTCTTGTTAACTATATTTTATGACGTATACGTTAAACTAAGATAAAAATAGTCCTCTCCTTACTGGTTAAGCTACGGTAACATCATTTGATATAACCCAGAGGTGTCTATTATATTGTATATATTTAAGTACTTTCAGAAATATAGTAAAACTTAAATTACATTCAGCAACCTGAAAACTAATTTTTAATTTGGGCAAATCATTAACCTCAGAAATCTAGCATATTTAAAATGCCATGCGACCGTCATAAGAAAGGCACTAAACATTTTATAAACAATATATACAATAAGGGATAATACTATAATAGTATTTTGAAAATGAAATTTTTAGTGTCGGAAGGTATGAGTCCATATAACAAATTCGACACATCTAAATATAGTGATTTGATGAGATGACGAAGTCATAACTTCTCCTTACTTTTAGTGGAATAATTAAAAGTCACCGTGATCTTAGTTCAATTATCTAATAATGTACCTAATTGGCTCATTGGAAAAACTATCGCCAGCGAGCCAATGGTCACGGTTTCGTTTCCCGCATTGGGATAAATATAATATACATATATATAGCCTATGGATATTTCTCAATGTTTATACTTCCAGAAATGCAGAGGCTAGTTACCAGCAGTGGCACATATACCATATGTCCCAATACATGATTTTGATGATCATAAATGATTTAGAATTTAAATGGACTGACTTTAATAGAATATATGTATGTGCAAAGAACTATATGTCTAAATGTTGTCACGTAATAGTTCATTTACACCGTTATTTGTAACGCATAACCGCGCTATTAATACTATAATCTATTCGTTAACGTCTAACGTGTAGTGAGAATCACAATTCTAATTTTAGTTGTGTTTGTATGTGTGTCAGGGGGCCGCGTAGTCTCGCGCCCGCCCTAGAAGGGTCACCGCGGTGATGTGCCACCGTGACATCTAACGTTCATGAAATAAGAAGCAAGTAACTGTAAAGCGCGAAGATGGAAGTCTTTAGTGACTTCTTTGAACTCTTGAATCCAATGCGTACAGGTTTCTTGACCCGTATTTGTTTTATTTTTGTCTCAGTGCGTTATCAACGATGCGAATTACTAACGATGTTTGAATTCAATCTTATTTCTGTCTTCCGTATTTCTTTTTTTAAGAAGATAAGCAATGTTTTGATATTATTAGAATTCTTGTATATGATTCCAACGAAGCTAATATTGGCTGTGTTCTACTAGATAACGAACAACAAAATTAACCAAGTTTTGAAAACACGTTTAGTACTAATATGTAACCAGAAAAATATTTACTCAGAAATCGGTATGATTGAACTAAATTTCGATACTTTCAATAGTTTGCTTTAAAGATGTAAACGAACGAATTCCAAATTATTCGCCTCATAATATCAATATATATTACATTGATATTGACTCCAACGGTGATAAATTCGCCAATGAGCAATTTAGGTAACCGAGAATGTATGTATAATAATTTTGCATAAATATAATATAATATTTTTTATCGTATTATACACGTAATACAAAATGCAGGTGAATAATTTATATTTGAAGGTCTAAAGTTCTTATCCACTCGATTACGTGCACTAACATGCAATAATGCTTAATCTCGACGAATACTCGTAATGTCTAATCGTTAATGATTCACGTTAGTATAGGACGCAATAAACTCGTCGTCAGCAACACTAAACACTGTTAGCGCGCTCAGCGTGTATCCATGTTCGCGGAATTAAAGAAAGGACCACGAAGGGATACAAACGAAGCTAATTGATTTTTACGAGACCTCGACACCGTTAATACTTCCTTGCCTTTGCGGAGCAAATTCATATTGCGAGACTGAATTTTCTTCGCTTTTATTTTTGCTATAATTGGATACATATGCGAATAACCCGTTGTGTCAGACTATATTAACGAGCTTCATTTTAACTGCTTCTGAAGTTGAATCAACTGATTTTATCTGATTGTGATGTTAAATGTATATTTTTATTTTAATTTGTAATAATATAATTAATATAAATAATATTAATGTTTTAATGATTATTGGATCAGGTGTTACTTTGCGGAAATGCATTGTTTAGATGGATGTAAAATCCTTGAACAAAAGTTCGAAAAATAATAATTTTTACTTAATTATAAAACTTGCACCTAACATAAATTGTTATTATTAATTTAACATTTTGTCAAAAATATTGTGACAAATCTTTCTAGTAAGCCATACAGGATAACTTAATTTGCCACGGGGGATCAATTCGAACTGGTCAACTTTACAGGCCTTCGATAACATACTCAAGCGTCTCTACACTGTTTTCTTTCACTACAGAGCACGAGGTGTCTCAACAGATATGGATAGGTTTGAAGATATTTGTATAGTATAAAAGTGAATATAATTTTATTTATACTTAAAAGAGTAATAAAAGAGTTTTAATATATATTCTAACTTGTTACCTCCAAACCGCGTTCCGTGTCATCATATAATATTTAGCAGAAAGAAAAGTTTGGTTGTTACACGGTTAAAAAATAGTAAACATAATTGTTTTTTTCTTTAAGGACTCCGTCCTTCATAACAAAATGCAGTTTGCTCGCGTTTTGTACAAATTAGACGAACGCTTAACTCTTCGAATATGCAGAAAATACGACAATTATTATCACTTCAACTTTAGATGAGAATAGTATGAGAGTTAGAATAGTTTTATTTACTACACGCAATTACTTAACTTTACTTTCCATATGAAGAGTTTAAGATGTGTACTGTATGAGTGTTACATCTACAAGACCTGTTAGAAATTTTATATGTAGAAAGTTTACTTTAAATACTAGTAACCACAACTTATGTACGTTCACTATATATCTAGTATATTCCTGAATGTCCATGATGGCTGAAACAAGTCCCCCAACTGATTAGACGTGAACATTCCCTTACTTTAAATAGTCACTTTTACGAGCGTGCGGTGCGTATTTCCGGTCTTGACGCAATTAATTAATGATGACTTAAAAGGGTCCATTTTAAATTAAGTGAAATAACAAATTCATTGGTTTTAAAGTATTTTTTTAAGAATATATAAAGGAATGGGATGCGTTATACAGCATATTACATTTCGTAACATGCTAAAATCAATAGATAACCTCGATAACAAATTGTAATACTTTGTACATTTATATAAGATTTTATCATGATTTATTTTAAAACACTTTCTTATAATCGATAAATGGGTTTTGATTTAATTGATTGAATTGTATGACTTATAACTTTATGACGACAATGATAATTATTTTAATTACAATTAATAATTAGATATATATATATATATATATATATGTATGTATATATATATATATATATATATATATATATATATATATATATATATATATATATATATATATATATATACATACAACTTCCTACATCACTTTCTTATATAATACTTATTCAGTCCCTAAATACAAACAGTACTTACACATATTGCAGGCGACTTGAAATCTTGTGAAAAGATTGCCTATTATTCGGGCCTATTATTTATGAGGCCTTCCTACATTATAAAAGCCCTAGAATCAACTACGCTATATACAGAATAACAAAATTATCAAAAATATTATCAAGTGATGACCACGACCACTCTGACAAGAGTCGAAAATAAAGGACTGAGAAAATCGCCTTAGTGTAAAAACTCTCACTTCAGTAAAAGCTATATCCTGCGCCATTCTACTGCTGAACTACGTACCTCCCCCTCTATATTAGGCTTAACTCATTCAGATTCCACTAGCCACCTTGCGAAAATCTCTTTTGAAGCGTTGAACGCTGTTTCTAAGTCACATTCTTCAATCCAAGACTCGTCTACTTTTTCAGCTCTCTGACTAAGGAGACAAGTCCATTACCACTTCACTTTGTTAACTGAGAAAGATTTATCGGTAACTGGTATTTTGACATTTCTTTCATCTTTTCAACCGAACAGACTGAGAAAAGCTTTTTGCTAATGTAGTGATTATGACACTACATTTTATCTATTACATATTTAAATTACGTGATGTAACATTTCATTGCGTTTACCTTTTTTTTATTACATACATATTTCAAATTAAGCGTAAGCATAAATATACTGGTTGACAGCTTATGGCTTCAATTTATAACAGAAACTCTTGTCATGTTTTAAAACATGCTGACAAAATGACTTTATAATGGCCGCGGCCGCGGCGGCGGGGGTGCCACAACGATAAAGAGCTGCTGCTCTTGAAAATCTCGCATAACGCACGTCCGGTGTGAGAAAGTTTCGAAAGCAAGCAATGATGCATCACCACCGCTGAGACAATAGTATGTTTTGTATAGTGGATGAATTAGAGCAAACTTAAATTGTTCCAAAGAAGTCTAAAGCCTTTGTATTATTTCTTCATTTTACTGTTATTTAATCATCAATTTAGTATTTGATAGGATTTCTATGCAAACTAGATGGTCATAGAAGCCGAGGAAGGGCTAAACTCAGATGTCTAGAGGGAGTCAAGGACGACTTAAAGGCAATCGGTGTGAAGAGAAAAAGTCAAACTAAGGTCCGACTTAAAAAAATTACTGAACCAGGCTAAGGCTCACCTGCGGCTGTAATGCCTTAATGATGATGATGATAGGATTTCTATATATACGAGAAATTGTATTAAGTACATCTTATCAAAAATAACTTAAATAAAATATTTTACTCATGTAAATCCTTTATAAGAAATACCGATAAAATGGAAAGAGGCACATAGATTTGTGGATAATGGATTTTTTTGACTGATCATTAGAATAATGTAATCATTCATTAAAATTAATTAATCTACCCTTAAATACAGGTCTTTTTTTTCATTTATTTTTCAATACACCTAATTCTAAAATAAACAATATTAATGGCCTCGCCACGAAAACCTCACAGGGTTTATATGGACGTCAGCAAGACTTTCCCATTTCGAAATGTTTTTACTTATATTTATATTCAAACATTTTAATATTTTTAAAGTATACCTTTTGTATTTCTCCCTACATTTCATTTAAATTATAGGGTATCAGGTAATTACTGTTTCTTGTACCATAAAAATTGTTTATTTTTTTTAACAACCCATATATGTCCGACTGCTGAGCACGGGCCTCTCCATTTCTGGAGGAACGGACGTTAAACCCACCACGCTTGTCCAATGCGGATTGGCGCGGTTACCAGACTTGGAATAAATATTTGTAATCCAAACATATTGTATTACTGTGCCACGTTTCATACGATGCAGGGATCAGGACTCCCATTTTATTTTCACTTTCATTATTTACAAGGTAGGCAACGCACCTGCAGTGGTCTTATCCCTGCAGATGTGATGTTCATTGGCGGCTAGTTGCTTATGATCAGGTTGCGCATTTGCTTATCGTTTTCATAAAAAAAGAAAATGTAGACATCAATTTAACCGTTAAATAATTCTGATTGGATGCCATTGTAATTGTCAGTTAATATAACTGTCATATTGCCTAAATTGCTAGTTGATGAATTGAACGTTAACTGTTATCACAGCAAACGGCCTCGGGGCCCGGTCGACAGGTAAGTATTATTGTGTCGTCCTGGCATACGTCCAATGTTAATGTAAAAATTAGCGACAGCGAACACGCTAAAATGTTCTCCTTCGCCATTGTATTCTACCAGTCCCGTAGTTGCCCAAACTTGTTTCTCTTGCGAAACTTGCGCGCGTTTTAATAAAAAAATATCGCCAAGTTTCATGCTTTTAATTCATTTAACATTGATTTCTCTAGTAAACTATAGCCATATTTCGAACGGCAGTTCCACTAATTTTTGTTAAGGTCAAAAGTAATCAGTAATTGTAATCAAAAATTTTTCTTTTAAATATCATGTTTATAAAAAGTGCTAGAAAAATTCTAAATATAGGAACGATTTTGCAGTTCTTGTAGGGACCAATAATCAATAATCTTAGTAAATTACTCCAGCAAAGAAATAAGTGTCGTGGTGTTTTAAATTTCAGTATATAATTAAATATTTTTATAAATGTTAATATTAAATAAAATAATTTATAACGCTAAGGGCGACCTTAGTCGCAAGCGTGCAGACCCAGGATCTAGCTCCCCCGGGTACTATGGTACCTTACCTCAGCATGTAGGGCTCTACTGGGGCAAACTCCATCCTCCCTTGCGGCTCGTGGGATTCACTTTTTTAAGACGAATTTAATATACCTAATTTGTTGAAAATGACGGCGACATGGTTCGCCACCCGTCACGTCCTGATTCTCATGATTTATTACAAATAGCATCGTATATAAAGGATATATACGATACGATTTCTTTATACCGTACATATACCAACCAATAAAAAGCTCGTGGCGCACAACGGTAATTGTTCACGGCCCTGAAACTACTTATACCCCTTACATGAATACACATTATCTTTTGATTTACGCAGTGTTCGATAAAAAAAAATCGTTGCAATATAAAACAATAACGATAATAATCGACCTTCACAAGGGCAAGGTCGAATGGAAACTTTCGAGTATAAACCCTATGGCAGGTCTGCTTCCCGCCCCGAAGGTCGCCAGACGAAAGGATTGGTTGAAGAACAGACAAATAGTTATTTCTACATATAGGCCCAAAAGTATTTTTATATAATAGTTCGTTTATATGCGCAATGACGTTGTATTATGCTTTATTCTTTTTTTAATACTTTATTAAATTCGATCCTATTATTTTATCATTTCATTATTTGACTACAGAATAATAATAGTAAGTAATAAGAATAATAATGAAATAAAGTTGATATTTATTTCAAAATCATGTCTTCACAAAATAAAACCGTTTTATATTTACGTATTAATGTTAGAACGTTTTAGTTCGTTCGAAATTTTAATAAATTAAAAAGGACAAATTAGTTTCTTTTTTAAGTATTATTGTAATTTTATATCAATGTTTATTGTTTTTAATATTAATCATGAAACAATTATTACCAATATTAGTTTTAGATCTATGGTAGTGGGTTCAATTCTACCTACAATTTTATTATTGACGTAAACCATGTTTTTCTTGCAAAAGCAATATCAGATTAGTTGTAATGGTTAAAGAGCATTTGAGTAATGTAATATTGCTAATTCAAAATAATGCTAGGTTTTTTAAAAAAATAATAAGTGTCATGTTCAATTTGTGGACTCCAACAGACAGTGAATGCCATGTTAATTAAGTTTTACATTACTACTCCTTATTAACATACTAACCTCTTCCGTCCAAAAACATCGGAGAAGATTGCACTAACTCATAACAACCACAGGTTATTTGTTCCACTCCAAACGAACATCACCTCACCAATACAAATACACATTTTGCAGTTCAAATGTTTGTTCAAACTTTTGCCAATATACAAATAACGCAAATAGACGTAAAGAAGGGACGTTACGAACGTGTACTCAGAAGCGAGCCATATGTTGGACTGACGTGCGCACGCCGGCGTTCGAACGCTCTCTTTCATTGCCTATCAACAAGCAAAAAGCAGGAGCACTATGTTTTCTATTTTCTTTAACTTGCGTAGCGCCGCTACGATAAACTTAGCGAATTATCATTTATATTTTTGTCTTTATATGAATAACACCGAAATTCCCTCATTAACTGTTTACGCATTGTATAAAAAAACAATATGATTTCATATGTTACCTTTTTTCTAACATGGATAAATTAATTTTTCGGTAAATATATTTAAATGTTAAAGCGTATATCACTACAAATAAATCATGTGTCTTTCTTTAATGTCGAAATAATGTCACGCCTTTTTTTATTTTTATGTCTGCTTGCCAATACGACTAACTGAGCTAAACAATACGACTAATTGAGCAGGATTATAACGAAACGATAGAAGGCTATGTTAGAAATGATAAAATATACTTTTATCTTGGAATAATTAAAAGTACCTACTTACGTAAAAAAATATAATAAAAACTTCATATCGAAGTCGCGGGAAGAAGTCCTTATGAAATATAACAAGTGAAGTCGTTACTATATTAAATCACTAAAAGCAAAACTTATTATTTCTACTTTTTTATAGAAACACCAAATACAGACAAAGATTATTTTAGGATACTGTAAATAATCATAAAAATTCAATAATGTAAACATAAATGAAGTTAACATTAAATATCCTACTTTAAACACGTGCGGTTTATACTTGCGGTAGCCAGTACACCACATACATACAATAAAAAATAATTAAGACAAAAATGCACATGCAACCCATATGCGTTCATTGTTTATTTCCTTTTTCAACCAAGCAGTTCAACGCACTACAACACGGAATGCTGAAAAATATGTCAAAATACTGTCTGACTAATAATATTCGCGTGATTACCTTTTATAGCAAAATATTTTCTAGTTTATTCTAAAAATAAGTAAGTATTTTGCATATTTTAAAATTGTTGTTATATTATGCCTATAATATGGACACCTTAAAAATATACTAATTCTGATGCTAAAATTTGTATTTTGCTTAAAGGAGAAGAAGAAGTTACTTATTAAGCAGTCCAAAGAAACTACTAAGAACTTGTATTAGAAAAAATCTAGATCAAATCTTCAAATTGGTTTAGCAATGGAAGCGTAACAGGCAGACCGACAGACTTTCGCAATTATAATATTAATATGGGTTGATCAGCGTCATCAAGACGGGACTCTGATTAAAAAAATGGTCATTTTATTATGTATGTAGTATGCTAAAGTATATGGGTGTAGTAATACTCTTGCGTACTTAAGCACTAAGTAGCTTACTGTACTGCTAATAAAAACATATTAAAATAGAATATTTTTATTTTTTATACATATAAATATATTAAAATAAAAAAGATACTTGTATTTCTTAAAATACGAGGAATAAATAAAGAGATAAATCTGCAACATCACAATCGCATCATCTAAATTACTCTATAGTATGTAAATTTATTTAACTACTGAACATAAAGCCTTATCTATTGTAATATTATTAATAAATGACAAGTAACTAGGAAGTTAGTTCAAAGGCGTTCATAATATTTACATTATTTGACAGCCTACGTATGTCCTACGGGTGGACACGAGCCTCCTTATTTCTGAAAGAATGGACATGACATGGACCCACCATGTTTGTTCAATACAAATTAGCAGAACACTCGGAATAAATATCTGGCCATGCATATATTTATCCCAATGCGAGCATTGAACTCGAGACCGTTCAAAAACGCGTGTATCGCTACTGAGCAAATTAGTCACTGAATCATATACGTAAGTCCTACATTCTTGTAAGCTACAATCGGTCATGTTACCATGATTAACGTGATTTACGAAAACAAATCAATGTCATCTAAAAATTAAAATGATTTTTCAGAGATTGTATACAAATATCGTACCGCTTAAAATAAAGACATTTCAACAAATATCACATCGACCTGTAGGTATGTCAACCTTTAAATACCCGGATGCAATTTGGACGGCATGGAAACGCCTACGACCTTACGGCTTGTGGACACAACCGCGCCGTTTAGCAAGAGTTATAAAACGACACATATGAACTCTTCGCAGAAGTCAAAGTGATAAACCAACTTACATTTTAAATTTTGAATGTTCCGACTAACCTGCATTACAGACAAAAAATCTTGCTCATTTTAATTTTTGCTGATGAGGAATCATTAGTGTTACATAGTCATATACATTACATACTAACTTTTAGCCGCAGTTACGTTTGTGTAAACTTGATAAAGCTCTGCGAAAAATGTATATAGGTCATTTTGAATATAAAGGGAATTACAGTCTTAAGTTGTATCAATGAAAAACCCACTAAAACTTATTAAAATTTTTAGTGAGGCTCCAAAACACAGGTAAAAATTTTTAACATATACATTTTAGACGTATTTACTGTACGGATATTTTCTAATTTCTAAATTACACCAATTGTTACAGCAGCTTATAAAATTTACACTTAAATAGCTTTTAACTTATTATATATTTAAAACAACTATTATATAATATAATATTTATGGAACTTTTTTTGTGATCGCAGTTGAGTTCGAATGATAGAATTCTTAATCTTATAGTATTAAATTTAGTAGTGTACTGCCAAAAGCTATAATGATGATGATAGCTAAATATATCGAAGAAGTTAAATATCCTAACCTCATTTAGTTTCCAATTGAAGTTTTATGTAAAATGTTTAAACTTCTTGGAGAAACTTTAAAGATCTGGCATATAAAAATATAACATTCATATTTATTATAATAACGATCTGCTTACAATAGCCAGGAAGTAAAATACAATTATCAACTAACTCGGTTACAAGTTAGCGACTTAGCAGTCACATGTCGCGTGTTACTAATAAGGCATCCTTCAGCGTTGAGCAGCCATCAACGTATACAACTTTAAGACTCAAGTGCAACAACCGGAAACAGTGTGCCGTGATGTGAATAGGTATCAGTGGAACATAATATCCGTTAGTTCCGTATGTAAATACTTAATTCCTATTATATTATATAAATCTGCGGTCGAGTTTCAGGATTATGCACAGTACAAAGTACTAATAAGTTAATGAATTAGTTTTAGAAAATTAAGGTTTAGCATTATTCGCGTTTTATTTTCTAATTATTAGCCTCCCTATTTTTGGTGGAATTTAAAGTAATCCACCATTACTAAGACAAATTAGTGGGATATAAAATTCCGATGCGAGATCGACCAATAACTTCAAAAGTGATAACTTCAACTTTGAAGAAACATGAAAATTTACATATGTAAAGATTTTTGGGTAATTAATTTGTTACAAATAATCACACGTCCATTGAATATTTATTTTTTGTTTATCTGCGTTTCTCTTATTCTGTCGTTTAACAACATAATCATAGCGCGTAAATTTCGCGCTCGCTAATATTTTAGCTGAGATGAGGCACATATGCATATCACAGATAGTGTAGATAACTAACACAAAATTGCTTTTTTATATTATTTTTCATCTCCTCTATAGGGAAACTAATCAAAAACTCATTTCTGAATTTACAAAAACCTTCTTCTCCTCTGCAGATTAACAAACAGACTCTGATACTAGTTATGTCTGATATTAACCATTTATCACTCAAATAGTTTATCTGCGTATTTAAAATATCATATAGGAGCTAGCACTATACCTTAAGAAAATAAGTTCATCGTTATCTTAAGAAACTGCTTAGTGCGGAATCAGAGGGATATTGCCCGCCTCGCTTCGCCGCACCCGACCGACGCACGTACCATACATATGCATTCGTTGGAAATTCGTTGGAAACTTGACTTTCTTCACACTTAGAACGCACATTAGAATTTTACAGATTCAATCTTTTGTTTGCAAGCAACCATGCGTAAGAGACGTTCGTATGTGTTTCATTTAGATTCACAATTTATGTCACATTATCACAGTTATTATTATATAAGTATTTAGGGCTAGTACAGCATTTTATTGGATTTTTGCGAAGTCAGTCGCTATGAAATTTTGTACCTAAGTTGTAAAGATCTCATAGCTAGAACATATTTTTTGTAATACTTGCTGTTTGATATATACATAACCGGCATATATGAGATCCACTCGATTTCTTTCCGTTGATGGAATACGAGGATACTATGAGAGGAAATACCAGAAGATGGACAGCAGCGTCTACCTGAGTAATAAAAAACATTCCGCGATATTTTACATACATATCGTCACGCCTGTCTCCCGTAGGGGTAGGCAGAGACCAGCGATCTCCATCTGCTACGATCTCGGCATACTTCCCTTGCTTCCTCCACACTCATTATTCTCCTCGTGCAAGCCCGCCGGTTAAGGATACTCTTGACCTGACGATATTTTACCTCAATGTAATTTCGAGCTAATTGTAAATATTCAATTCGCGGATTAAGAACGTGTTTTGATTCGCCCAGTTGGTTGAAATTAACTATTGACTCAGCTTAGTATTTTATACGTAGTAGAAAATACTACAGCCGCAACTGTCGTAATGATTGTAAATGACAAACATGCCTGCTATTAGCATGCATATTTTGTTTTTCTAATGTATGCGTACTTTAAATGCCGTTGTTGTTGGTTAAAACAACTCATTGCTAATGTTCAGCAGTGGACTGAGACGGCTGTATGTTCGATTAATTGACTGCTATATTTAGTCCTTAACCTTTCCTCCTTCCCCTTAACATTTTACTACACATATACTATTTATATACATAACATTATAAGTATATGAAATATTGATTAAAATTATTAGACATTATCTACGTACGATACGATATATTTTATTGATTTATGGAATCGATTTCGACTTAGATTCAATCTAATGTTATAAATATATTCGAGTGTATTCCTCCCATTTATGCTTAATTTTAGTAGGAAACCGTAATAACTTTAAAAAAACAAGCCTATACATTTCTCAAGAACCGGCAACGCTCCTGCAATATCTATAGTGTAGTAAGATTTACGTTAATTTCCATCAGACGACACGATTGCTCATTTTCTTTCTATCCCATAAGAAATATGTAACGAGATACTGTTTTTAACTGAAATGAAAATTTTGTACTGAAATAACTGTAAAAAGAGCTGGTTATAATTCATATCAGGTTACAAAAAAGTTAGTAGAGTATATTGGATTACAAAAAGAAGTAAATTTCGCAAACCCTTTATTAAGTTTCTCAAACTAAAAAATATTCCACGTCAAATATATTAATGGTTGTAGAAAATTTGGCAACTCTACGTTCAATTGACCAATTACTATAGACAATAATGAACGGTAGATACTCCTGCACTACACATTACTAAATTCCAATTTTTATGAGAGATTCGTGCGTATGACGAATAAATCGTAAAATTGGATTATAGCAATATATATCACATTATTTCGTTACTGTACCCCAATATGGTAGGGACTATATAAATATAGGTACTATAAAACAATTGAATCAATAAATATGTGATGTGATTTTGTTTTCCATCTCACCTTTAAATTGAATTATGATATCTTTCGCAACTAACATATTTTTTAATTTACATTATATCCTAGGATTTTTTAATAACATCACAATTACTTAAAGTATCTTCATAATGTAAGGTAAACAAATGAATAGAAAATAACGATCAATAGAAGTTTAAAAGAATTAATATTAACGTGAAATGTAATCAGTTTTTACATGGAAATTAATTCCAATGTACTGAAATCATGAAACATGTAAGTCGACAAAGTAACGAAAGGATCTATCATTTGAATAAAATATTTAAGTACATTCATAGATTTTCTTTATTCTAAAATGACATGCTCGTATAGCTTATTGCACGGAAAGTAAGAAAATTCGTAGTAATTTTTTCCATCATATTCAGAGATACCACACGAAACGCAAGGCAAGTTGCGATGCCAATAGAATAGATAAGTCGCAAACGCACGCACCGATAACCTGCACCGTTAACTTTAGTAACGATATGCAGTTATGAATATGCACACACACACTCCGTAACGAATTTCACAGTAATACAAACGCGTTACATTCAGTTTTTAAATGTTTACACTTCACGTAAACTGTGGGTTTTCAGTTACGAAACTTAATGCTCCGGGTATTTTTGATTAGTAATTGGATTTTTCAATTCTTATTTTTTTAAACTTCTTAAGATATTTTGTATAGTTTGATAAGCAATAGTAATAAATTAATTATTATATTATACGAATAAAGCTTAACATAAAATACCTAAAACGAATTTATGCATGTATTTTCACATTTATCTTGCAAGATTTGGACAGACCAAATCTGCATTTGAACATTTAAAAGAAAACAAGTAACAATAAAATGTTGTAATGGTAAATAAATTATTTTTAAACTTTCCCTATATTTGATAAAATTCGTAGATATAGCATGTTTCCGTTTATTAAGTATTAAGTTATTGTAAAAAAGTGTCATGAATAAAGGTTTATATTTCTATAAATTACTTAAATTTAAAAAAAACTTATGAAAAAATATTCTATTACATCTAAGCCTTCTTTTAAATTATTTCTATATCTTTATATCACAATAGCACAATCCATTTACTTATGACATATTATTTTTCATAAGTATCATTAACAGTGCAATATAGGTCTCTCCTAAGTTAAAAAAAACCTGCCTATACATTTGGCAAAGGCCACCTTCTGCAATGCCTTTCGTGTTGCAGTCTATGGGCCCTTTGCCCTCTAGCCCATAAATATTTGAAATAATTGTCCCATTGTCACCACAAGCGAATTGACGACTGTAAAGCGACTCCTGGCCACAACTGACCTACTGATTACGAATAACTTACATATTAATTTTAAAATGTAAATATTGTATACTATATGAGAATGTATTGTAAGAATTAAAATTATTTCAATAACATAATTGTCTGCCAATTGTTACACTTCGCTAATGTTTGAGTTTTTCTATTTAAAAGTAGAATATTTATGATGTATCTGTTCAGATCTTATCTTTTAGTTGAACTAATTCCTAAGTAAAGAATTTAGAACGCGCGGACAATTGCGTACAGGTGTGCCGCATGCTGCCACTAACTCAAACCAGATTACATTAGCTAGATAGTTTGAAAATTGTTTTTTTGTTTTTTCATTTTCCATACTTAATTTTCATAAACTTTTTTTTCATTTTATGTTCTTTATTGTGTTAATGGGGTGGTTATTTTTTAAATTACGCTTACACTAAAGGGTTTTTTATTAACAAAAACATTTTATGACCATATTTAATATTGAGGAATTGATCTTTTGAGTAAATCAGCAAATAATTATATTTTTTATTTGATATCCGTAGCACAAAGTTCACAATTATTCTGAAATAGAAATTAGAATTTTGCGAATAAGAAAATAAAAATATAAAATAAAACACATAAACGATATCATTTACATGTATGTCCCACTTCTGAGTACGGGAACTCCCCATTTCTAGAGCAACTGACACTACTCCACCTCGCTTATCCAATGCAGATGGACGGGAACAAACGGTAAGCAAAATACGTATACATATACATATAAATACCTATATATAAATATGTCAAATTAAATGACCATGTGACTACAATGAGTATTTATATTACAGTAAATGCTTACGTATTTATTGAAAGCATTCATTAAATTAAGGGTGTCTTAAAGTTCTTGTTGTTGATCTTTTCAAATCAGTTCAAGAAGACTGATTTTCATCAAAATATAGGCTACCAGTAAAGAACTTAGCAAGAAGTTAAAGTCCCTACCGATGTAAATGTTATAAAGAATAAGTTTTACCTAAAAACATGTGTCGCTGGCGAGATCTAGATCTATTGTCAACAATATTTACTAATTAAGAGTATGGGGATCCTAATAAAGTTAAAGCACGTTTCCTAGCGGATGTGTATATACGTAGTTACATATCAAAAGTGCCCTCGCTGTAACCGTAACTCAAACAATTATACCACAGAACTAAATAAAGGAACTGAAAAGTCCAAACATCACATAAAATATGTGAAATCGAAACCGTAAACAGTTTCTGCGTCGTCGATCATAGAAATGAAGAATCAATTAACATATTTCATTGAATATTATGGTAAGAAATTCAGTTGTATATGATTCTATTGTTTACGAAAGTTCTTACTTTTAATTCATTAGACCTACAAAACTTTCTGAACACCACAATGATATTAAACATAGTTTTTTTTACATTTAAGTAAACTAATATCGAATTGTAGTTGAGGCAATATAACACACACATACATATTACATACGTACACAAAGAAACATAAATACAGACCCACAAAAATTCATAAAAGTATAATAATTGAGATAAAATCGTTTTTGAGGGTTTATAAGTAAAGTTAGTATAGTTTAAGAATACAAATTATTTATCTATAAGCTCTCATTCAAACACAAATATTATTACATAAAATAGTAAGCATAAAACCATTCTTGAATTTAAACAAAAATACATTTTCTAAAATTCAAAGCTAAAAAGATTTTGTTTTCAAGATTTCGATATTAGTCCGAAGTTTTATTGCTCTATGTTTAAAATAGCGTCGATTGAAAACTTCTTGCTTCACGAAATGTAATAGAAGATCAAACGGGCTATTTACATTCCTGCGTAACCCGAAGGTAATTCAGAACTAAAACTGTCGAACCCAAGGTCTACCCAACGGATATTGTAACTGTAGTTATACAGCGAAGGTTACTGAACTGACAAATTTTTAACGAGCACTAAAGTGACTGGCAATTTTCAATTTTTCAATTGTTTCTATTAATAAATAAACATCAAAACTATTAAATTACTTTATAACCATACCTGAATAGGTTTGTCCATATAATGTTATAATAATGTTCTAATATAATATGATAATGTTCATACAATTGCCATTTGATACCCAAAAATATAATAGTAAAAAAAATAATTTAAAAGTTAATAGATATATCATTATATAATGTATATTATTATATGCGCAAAAAATATGTATGTTAGTAATAAGTGATTATACAGAATGTGAAATTGAGGTCTCTATGTGAATTTCAAACTGTTTTTTGCTAAGGTTGTATACATACTTAAGATTAAAAATTCATTGTAAAATTGGAAACACTACTATTTGGTACTATACTATTTGGCAGACATAATCTAAGAAAGAAGAAAAAAGAAACGCTCAAGTAGTACGTGTTCAAATGTCCTAGATACGGATAATTATTACTATATATTAAATTTAGGTATTAAGTTATTTATTATATTTTAACGACCGAATGAATCGATAATGAATTGGATTGCGGTTCGATACCCGCATCCGAATAAATATTTTTTATGACCTACAGATATTTATTCCAAGTCTGGATGTTATTTATCTATGCAATTTGTGTATTATAAAGGTGTGTGTTTGCTTTGGTACTATTTTGGAAAATGAGGGATAGCGTACACTTTACAACCACGTGCTATATGAGCTATAAAATGAGCCGAACGTCATCGAAACCATAAGATTGAACGCCTTCGTTGGGCTGGGCACGTGGTACGGATGAAAGTGGCTAGAGTACCCAAACGCCTACTCGACGGCAAACCAGATGGTCGTGGAAGTCGCAGAAGGCCTATGCTCATATGGCTAGACGGAGTCGTCCTCGACTTAAAGACAATCGGTGTGAGGCGCTGGAGGGAAAAAGCTAAATGATGATCCAACTGGAAAAACTTACTGAGCCAGGCTAAGGCCCACCCGCAGCTGTAATGCCTTGATGATGATGAAAGGTGTGTGTTATACGCAAGGAATAATTTAGAACTATTTATATGAATGTGACTCCAAAATAATATGAAGTAGAGCATAAATATTAGTAACGACCCACGACCCATGGCTCCGAAAGAGAACTCTTGAAAATTGTGCCGTTTGCATCGCAGGTGTTCAGTGTATTATATTACAAAATCAGTCAGTACAAATCGATCGTTAGAGACAGCGGTATGATCTGCTTTGCGCTGAAATACATAAACGACTTCTCATTTCCTTTTCCACTGTTCTAGATCACGCCATTACGTGATGTTTCAATCAATTACTCAGATTACTAATTGCTCGCTCTTCCTGCTCTAGATTTTGGTATTTTACTAGATAATAAAAACAATACTTGCCGTTGTACGACGAATAGCTGCTAGACTAATATCATCGTTGCATTTAAATACATCGTGTCGAAGAGTAAATCACCATTTGTTTCTATTATGGTTTAAAAAAAGAAGACTATATTTTTATTATTACGTGTTGGCCGAGTAAGCAATAATACTTATGCTAGGATATGGTTGACATCAATAAGCCAATGATCCTCCATTGTATCCTCCATAACTCAAGATCTGCAATCAATTTTAAGCTTGATCTACACCACCTGAGCAATTGCTATTTAAACCATTAGTTATATTGTCTAGAACACCCAATGGATCTTTTTACATCGGATTCTAAGTGCCTGAATTAAGAAGTCGTCCGGAAGTATGTATATTGTTACTGCCACCACACTCAAATTTGAAAATGTCTCAGATATTTATTAGAAATAAAAATTTTATACCATTTTCGTTAATTTAGAAGGTAAGAAGTCTATTTTTAATAGCTTTTATTTTTAATTTTAGTTTCAGCGAGAACTTTTTAATATATTATAGAATTACTTTTAATATTTAATCATGTGTTTTGAAATTGTTAACGTCTTATTTACTACTAAAATCACTAATCGTAATCCATTACAAACCATTTGGACTACAACTGGAGACTCAATTACGAACCCTTACACTGTTTTAACTGTTGTGTATTTGCGCTACACTGAAACAGGATAAGGTGTGTCTGTGCCTGAGACAGGATAAAAAAAGAGCATGCACAGCAGTTTCCGATACAAAAACCTCACTTCCTCGCGGGTTAACTTCTCAGAACTAATGAAAGGTACGTAAATAGTCCCCTGGTCGGACGGAACCGCGCGTCGGCGCCAAAATGCTCCCGTGATGGACCAATGATTGATTGGAGTGACAATGAAAAAAATCCGTTGGTATCCCATCTCAAGTAACGTAATGTTGAAAAACCACATTACAATTCAGTGTAGATCAAACATTACTCTTCTCTTTACGTTATTTTTTTTGGTTCTTAAGTATATATACCATTTAATCAAATATTATATAAAACTTTACACAAACATCAAAACGTTTTATAAAACATATATACGAATTTCGAAATGTTCATTTAAAAATATATAAATTTAAATAAAATTGTATAATACTACTATTATTACAGCAGTATAGCACTCCCTATCGTCATTTATTTTCTAAAATTATTAAAGTTATAATTATTGCATAAAAAACTGCACAAAATTTACAAAGAAATAACTTATTATCAACTCAGAAAATGTTTTAATATAATTTAATATTTATGGATTTTTAACAATTTGAAACAACTACATTAATATGAATAGGTAGGTATTTTACCCATCAAAGTCAAATCGACATTCTATAGGCGATGTGCTACAAACTGATTTTTTATTTCCAAACTCAACAGAAGCCAGCCAAACATACGTATCTACTAAACATTTTTATAGCACCTATTGTTCCAATAATAAAACACTCAATAGTCAGAGTTTATATCGCTGAACAGTAGCGAAAGAAATAAACTGCTATAAAAGTGGACGGTAACTCTATTCTGAACCAATTTGCCACATAGTTTAACTGGAGATAGAATTGTTACTAGAGAAGTCGTTTATATTTGAATCATTTAATATAAACGACTATTAAAAGACTTGTTTTCAATTTTAACATTTCTATTTTTTCTTTCGAGTTTAACTCATCAAATGAGAATAATGACTTTAAATACTAAACAATGGGTATTCATTTAATATTCGAAGGGTCACTACCAATTTAAAAGTATTTAAAGAATAAATCTATGGTAAAGAACTTAACAGCCAAAATCTGCATAATATTTGCAATAGATGTATAAATTATATTAGGATAGCATATGAAATAAATAAAATCAAGTTTGTGATAAACGCACTTATAAGTGAGTAAATTTAACAGATTTGTAGCAATTAAAATGCTGTACTTTACGTGCACGATAAACAAGGGTTATTAAAACACAAATAAAATATAATTTGACATATTTTGTGTCACCCATAGGTTCCTAACAAGGACGGTACAGCCCTCTAGTGAGCCCAGGAGCTTTTTATGGGGACGATAGCTGGTCCAAATGGCTTTATGAAAAACCATTATTTTCATGAAAAAACCATTATTGTCTTTATATATTTATATAACGTTTATTTTATTGTTATGGTTACGCCATAATAATAAAATAAACGTTTTTCACTGCCCAACGTGTTAGTTATGAGTATTTATAACTAGTGAAATCACACATCCAGCAAAAGACTGCTATGGTCTGTTAATCATCGCAATGATGGTATATAAACAAAACATTTCGTCTTCATACAAGTATACATGTTAATTATGAAAAGGGGTCAAGAGCGATCGAATTACCACTGGTCATTAAAAGGATTTTCCTCTTTTAAGTGTAAATAAAATAATATGAACAAATAACTTTGGTAAATATGTATAAGTAATGTTTACGATTGTTTTTAAATCCTTCGACAATTCAGAGTTTCTTAAAGATTTGGTTCTCAGTGTGATTTTGTTATGAGTGTACTTATTCTTTTATGACGACGTATACAAAATGACTTTTTGCATTCAACAAAAATATACATAATAATTTATAAGAAAACAATGAATGTAATAAATATTTATACAAATTGTTTTAATGAATTAAATTAGTCTTTTATCTTATTAAATGTACAGTGCAGTGTATTCTGCGGAACGAGAATGTAGCACATATAACTGAAAGATGACAAAATCTTCAATCAAAGCCACGTTTAAAATATCTAGAGCCAGTCGCTAAAGCTTTACCTATACGAGAAGACTGGCTAGGAATGGATAGTGGGCTGATTAATACATTGAAGATGGTATGTGTTGAAAAGTGTCTAGCCTCAGTTCCTAAACATTTATTATTATTATCACTACAACTATCATTTTTTTCATGTATTTATGTTGTCTTTACTTGCAATTACACAATATTGCATCAGATTCCGTGATTCTCCGTCATTCAGTGAATTTCCGTCATCAGTCGCCAACAGTTGGAAAAATAAAAGACAAGAATTCCCATCTCCCGTCTTCAATGTGTTAAGATTGGCAATAACGACAGTTTATACAGTAAATAAATATAATACATGTAGTTATAGGAATATATTACTAAAAGACTATAAAACACATTTAGTTAATAATACCTACTTTAGACAGAGAATAAAAAAAAACAGAGTGAAATGGTATGTTGCAATACCTGTATACGAACTGAAAGTGCAGTAAGTAAAAAAGATAAAAAGCCGATACGGGTCAGATAACTGTTAACCTAACAGAATTAGATCAAAATACATCACCACACAAAACTCTACACTAATGCACGCTAATAACTAAAACGTTACTTTCTGTATGAATATAAATTTGCATTATCATGTATAATTTAAAGTTAAGTAGTGTAAGGCCAGTTCACATTTGCAGCTTGTACGTTTCAGAACCGTTTTGTTACATATTTGGTAATTTAATATTAAAAATAAAAATTAAATTACCAAATATGTAATTCTTCCATTCAATTATACATTGACGCCGTCATAGACGCCGATAGCTAGGTAAGCAAGTATATGAGATAAGGTAATTTGTAAGCAGTAATAGCCCATTTGCTCAGGACCGTGAATACGATCTGAGGTCTTAAGTTAATTTTTTCCATTGGACTAGTATAAGCATTAAATTTTAGTAATATGAAAACATTTTTAGTGTTCTAGTCCAACACAAGATGTGGCAGTAATCAGCTGTTCCAGTTTTGCTCGTTCTTCTGTTTGATATACTAAGTTTATTTTTTATCTCAACTCGTCATCTAAATCTGATTTAGAGATATTTAACCAAAATATTTATATAATAGGGTAGATACTGATATAAATTTTTTTTATTTATTGACAGATACTGACAAATGTTCTTTTCTTCTCTTTGATGGCAATTAGTTACAACTATTATGCCAGTGTCAAGTAAAATACAATAATATCCAATCTCTTGAAATGTTCCAAGTCAGCTTATCACGTTACGTCTTGATAAAATAGTGACCATTTTAGCAAAACCTTCTATGGACTTTTCAGTCAACTTAAAAAGTTACGATACACGTATTTATATCATATCACTTTACTTATACACCTTAATCGAACTATATTGCATAATACGCCACCACAATTAAACAATATAACTGATAATAATATAAATTATGAAAATGAAATAAAAACACAACTTCACTGATGTAAGTTGGCGGGAAAAGTCAACGAATGTTGATAAAAAGTTTTCAATATTTGTAAAACGAGCTTAATTTTTAATTTGCAGTCTTAAGCGAACCACACACAAGCGCAAATTGCAATTACCGCACGAATAATATGACAATGTGAAAGCGCTTTAAAACCGCTAAACGTTACACCTCCTAGCACAGGTTTGCCGTTGGAACGAGTCTCTTACATCGCGTGCGTTACTCAGTTACGTTTTTTTTTCAATCTCACTAACTGCACACTATCGATCATTGCGGTTATTTAGCGCCATCATCATATAAAATTGTTTTCACAAAAAGTGAAATAAATTAAATGCAAAAAAAATAAATACAAAGATTTATTTTTAAAAGAAGCAAACTGTTATGCTGAATATACAATATACATATAAGCAATATGTATATTGTAATCACATGTATTAAAACTACTTTATATGAAATTATATGTTATAATTTTCAATTAAGTTCTTGAGAAGGTTTCTTTCCTTGGATACCTAAATTCTTTGTTGGCTTATCCTAACCACTAAGGACTAATAATCAAAATTTTATAGTATTTGTTTTTATATTCATAAAATATTGTTATAAGAGGGAATTATGTAAATAAACAAGATAATAACAATAATCTTGAAACCAAATTATCTTTCAGTCATTCAGAGATCTTACACCGAATTTTTGAGGCTATGTTGTACTAAAATCAATGGCGATCAAGTCTCAACTACCAGTTGTACGAGATGTTTAACAAACTAGATATGGTTAAATTTTTGATTCATGGTCAAATGGTTAATGGTTAATGGGTATGTATTGTATAAGCTCAAAGAATAAGATGAGTATCTCCGCAACCGAGGAAGAGAATGAAAGCTTAGATGGCTGGATGGCTTCGAACAAAATGTTAAAGCTATTCGCATTAAATGCTGATGAACGAAAGCCTGTAGAATAACAGAACTGCCTGGAAAAAATATTTTCGACACAGGCTGACTTTCAGCTGTACCTAACGCCTTAGATTGATGGATAAATAGTTGACAGCAAAATTATTTGATTTCGATTAAACTTTGTATTTACAATAAGATTATAAGCTCCTTTTGAGCCCGTGCAAAAATATCCGCTATCCAAGGGTTACTCACTACGCATAATACCCCTCTAATGGGTTTTTGGCACTTGAAAACTAGCCAGAAACGATAAAACGTACATCTGGCTACTCACGAGCGTTCGTATTGATATATTGCTACACTTTAATGCTTTTAGTGCCAAAATGAACTAAACACTTCCTACTGTGTATTCAATTTTGGTCATCATCATCATCTTGTTCACAACTTGAATTTTTTATGTGTGACCTGTACTTGTAGAGGGATATTTTTATGATATTATATATAACAAATTACTTAAATGAGTGTTTTGATTGACATTTTTAATTATCTTGTTATATAAATTAAAATTAAATCATAGCTTAATCAATTCTTTAGGTTACGTTTCTTATTTTCCGTTATCATTAAAGTCTTAAATATATTCAAAAATATCATTTTTATATAATTTGACAATGCGATACTTACTAAATCAGAAGATCTTTTGGTAATGTATAAAATAAAACAAAAAAATGTGAAACTTGAACACTGAACAAAACATGTAAGTTGTTTTTTTTTTATATATATGTTCACGCCTATCCCCCGCAGGGGTTGACAGAGACCACAAAGCTCCGTCCGCTACCAATCATCGCAGCGAAACGGCTCTCCATTTGTCGCTTTTCGCCCTCGTGAGATTCAGGACGTGACGGGTGGCGAACCACGTCACCGTCATTTTCAACAAATTAGGTATATTAAATTTGTCTTTAGTGAATCCCACGAACCGCAAGGGAGGATGGAGGTCAGCCCCAACAGAGCCCTGCATGCTGAGGTAAGGCACCATAGTATCCGGGGAGCCCGATCCCGGGACGGTCGGCACGCTTGCGACTAAGCTCGCCCTTCGCCATGCATCCTTTGGCACGGCAGACCGTGCATGTAAATGTATTTTACCAGTTATTTACTTATAAATATGTATATCCTTTATATGTATATATATATATATATATATATATATATATATATATATATATATATATATATATATATATATATATATATATATGTTACACATAATATTAAAGGTGAGAAGAGTGAATCAAACTATGTCCACGTTTAAAATCGTAGGCTTTAATCCCAAAATCCACTCATATAAATATTTGGCCTCATGAAGTGAGGTAAGCTACCCACCGAACCAAGATGCTGGATTAATGTCCCCTCTTCTACTATGATGTGAAGCAGTTAAAATGTTATTAAAACATTAAGATCATCAAGAAAGAAACATTTGATAAGTTTTAAGTATAACTTCACAGTTCAAATAATCGATGAAATTAAATAAATAGTTAAATCGATAAAAGGGGATCCATAAGATACTGGAGAGTCTCCTTCCTACTCGTTTCGAAACAGACCAATACTTATAAAAAGAAAGCGAGGCGCTTATGCATTTATTAAGCTAGACTCCCACGCGTATTGCTAAACAATCATATAACACAGTTTACACTCCGTATTTGCGAATTTGTTAGGCACATGTTTTTAATTAATAAGTTCGAAATCGTATGATAATTAATTATTATATCATCTTTATTTATATATTTCTCTCTTATTAACAATATTATGACTGTAAAAATACAATAAACACCATAAAAATATTATTCCTTTACTCCTTCGTGGGGGGGGTTATGTTTTTAATCCTTCGTGGGGGGATAACCAAGTCAACGAAGGATTAGGCATCTAAGGACAGGAACTTATCGAATTTTGAATTTAACTCACCTAAACCTAACTTATATTCTCCATTATTGACACATTTCTCTCTTAATAACAACATTATTAATAAAATACCTCTTTCAAAATAATATAGGGTTATTAATCCTTCGTGGGGGGGGGATAAATCACGCAGCCCGCATTTGTCGTACTGTTGGGCATGGGCCTCCCCATTTCTTGAGGAACGGACATTGACCCACCACGTTTGTCCAATTGGCGGATTAACCAAACTCTGAATAAATATTTGTAGGCCATACACATATTTTCGACGACCAATTGGCTCTGCGGCGGGGCCCCCCACCCACGGAATGTGTATGGCCTACATTTATTTATTCCGAGTCTGGTAGCCCCGCCAATCTGCATTGGACAAACGTGATGGGCTAACGTCCTTTCCTCCACAAAATGGCCCATGCTCAGCAGTGGGACATATATGGGGTGTAAAAAAACATATATTTATCCTAATGCGGGGATCGAATCCGCTTCCATTGAGTTCGTAGGCGGCAGCCATTCTACTGAGCGAATCAGTCGTATTGATTTACTTATAAGAAATTAAGCACAGCCATTTTATTGACTATTCGATATTTATTTTATTAAATAAAATGTACCTTGCTATGTTAATTTTGTACACCGTTGATGATACAGTAATAGATTGAACGATAAACTAATCAATTAATGGCTAGAATTTCTTAGAATAATTACAGAAGGTAAGGGTGAGGAAGCAATAAATAAGACGTGGGAGTGTCTAGTGATGGAATTCCCGGAGATATGCTTTGAAACGGTCGTTAATACAAGGAAGAGATCTGACAACACGATGACAAGGAAAGTGAAGCAGACAATCACTTTATTGGATTTTTGTAACGTAACGTAGTTTTTAGTTTAGTCTTCCGACGGGCAATAAAATTTGACCGTTTAATTGCTTTTGCATAAATTGAATACTGGTTCATTTTTCGTACGTGTGATACAATCGATTTGAAAAACTGTAAGCTGTTCGACATGAAAACGATATTCACGTTAGTCTTAGTTGACTACAACGATAAATAGACTTCTCTATAAAATTAATTCGCTTAAAATCCACTCACAGGCAGAAACGTTGTTACACAAATACAAAAGAAATATTTAACGCACAAGATATGGAATTTTCCCCGAGACTGAACATAAAATGGATATACGATTTTATATTTTCTTTTTACGAAATATCTCGTGTTTTATTATAATTAAACGTAATCCTGACGTTTCAGTAACATTCAGTATCTATGTTCGCCGAATCTGCAGATTGCTCGGATTCCGCTCACGACGGATTTTATTACCAAAAATATGTATATAATTTTTAATCCATCTTTATGCTTATGGCATTTACCCAAGACGCCATCTAATAAAATTAGCCTTGAGAACAGTATCAAGACTTGGACATAAGTTTCCTAATTATTAAAGAAATATTATGAAATCTCAACAATTCCTAAGGAATAATGCATGTTGTTCCGACCACAGTCATATATTCACTGGATACAATACCAATGTTACATACTTTTACCCGCCCATTATCCACTCGCTCTTGACGGTTAATATATAGCCATTACAACCCACATCAACATAACACACTTTCTTCTATTGAAAAAAAAAATCCACCCACGAGCGAATTGACACGAATCATACCGGTTTCAAAATGTAAAGTGGCGATTTCCGAGTTATGTTGCATAACCATTATGAAAAGAATACCAAAAAATGTTTCTGTCACACTATGCGAACGTTCGCACATATGTAGATTAAACGAAGTAGAAGGGTATTGTCATACAAACAAGACTTAAAAAATGTAATAGCACTATAACCATGAAATAAATTGAAAAGTAGGAACGTTGTAATAAATCATATTATTGATTCATATTATTGATATAATTTCCTTCCGATGTGGCGATCGACTTCGAAAATATTAAAGTGACTATTATTTGTTACATATTATAAGAACACGTGGTAATTTCATCCAAATATTAATTTGTAATTGAATCAGTTTTTAATGTAAAGCAGGAACACGAATATTCGGATCATTTCATCACCGCCGTCTATAGATATACAATCACTAGAGGCTTCAGAACCAAATACGCAAGGACCGGTTAATTTCTTTTAGTTTTTACTTTAAATACTAATTCTCTTTTCTTTAAATACTAATTTCTTTTAGTTTTTACTTTAAAGACTCAAAACAAGAAACAGGCTTAAATCAAGGCTTATGAACCTTAATTTAGAGGTGGTTGTTTCAAGTAAGAATTATGTCGTTATTAAAATATGAACTGTTGCATATCTATATGATTATATATAGAATTCTTTCTTATATAATTTCTTATGTAATTCTTATATAATATAAAATATATTAATAATTCTTTCTTCATGAAATTTGATTATAACCAACTTCTTTTCTTTTACTGTTTGTTGTTATAAATAAAAAACTATTTTTTTTTTATTTTTAACAACAAGCAGTAAAAGAAAAGAAGTTTGGTTATAATCAAATGTCATAAATATTCGTTTGTTTATTTTAATTAAAACTAAAGTAGAATTAAAATAAATTAATAAATTAAAACCCACAGTATGTATGATTAACATACTGTGGGAGACAACGATAGACGTACAAAATACTATTGACAGAACTGACACCAATTACTTAATGCTCTTTTCCTCTGTTCTTTAAAAGGATGAGTGACTTATTTAATACGATAAGTGCTATAACGCTGTCTAGGTGCATGTTATTGCAAATAGTCATCCGTGTCGCGTCTTTATCTTTTTTATGTTATTTAACGTATCATATTAAATAACAATATAACAATAACTTCACATTAACAAAAAATCTCTTGTTATTTATTAAATGGATTGAGTAAATGTATAAAATTTGCAAAATTAATTATAACTTGTTATACTCTACTTAGTTACAAATATTTTCAACATATCTCTTTGACCTCAATTAAACGATAGCCCAAGAACTGAAGAAATAACAACAAGTGAAATATTGTGTCTAAACATGGGATAAAAGCAGCGACGACGGTAAAAGCAAATTGAAATAATCAGACCATCAAATTAATGAGAAGAATACCACCCACAGCGGTAGTTGATCGCTTAAGAAAGCATTGCGTTTCCGTTTTATGACAGACACTTTGATGCATTCACGTCGCCGGCTTTCAAGCCGTCTGTCTGCACTTCAACAATTGTTTGCTATTCAAAACCACGTGCTAAAACTGCAATGTTTGTGGTCATTACCGTCGACCTTTTATAGACAATATATAATTGCGAGTACTTTACTAATAGGTAATGTTTCCGTTTCATATTTATTTAAACGAAACCCGTAGCAAACCAAAATCAAGCGATATATATAATTTGTAGAATTCGAGAAGCGAGCAAGATAAATATGATACTGCCTTTTCAATTCACAACATTTTGCACAATGTAAAATATCTAAGACGTATAAACCTAAAGACATTTAATCTTAAAAAAAATGTTTCTTAATATATGTATTTATCATCACGATCATGGTCAGTTTATGGTATAACAGCGCTTGATATGTCTTCCTTAAGGCGCGCGTCCTGAACCGATGTTCAGCTACATTCAGTTTCTGCTAACTACCTTGGAAAAATCATAAACATGGCCGTCACATATACCAGGAATGATGGAGCGATCGGGAGCTGACAGTTATGTTTTTGAGGTGTGCGTCATGGTTAACACAATAATATTATTACTATCGATACATTATTTTAATTTAAATAGCAGAATCAACAAAAGCCTACCAAAGCCTTCTACTGGACGTAAGTCTCTCACAAACAGATATTCCCATAGTCAAAACGCTGGGTAGGCGAATTGAAGACCGTAATAGATCTCTTATACTAGTAACCCTGCTGCCCGTCGCTGGCCTGTGGCAGTTTATGCCTAGCTTTGCTTTATTGTAGAAAATTGATATAAATGTCGTTTTATATGAGCCACGATCATCGAGACGAAGTTTATTTCTGTTATTTAATGTACAACAATCAAAGATAACCGCAATCATTTGTAGAAATTTCTTCCATAAATTATTGCTACGAAAAACCATCCCAAATACCGTTACTCTGTTTCGGTTAATTCATTAAATCGCAAAACCTTGTTTCGATTAATTGTAACATTGAGATAAATTGATAGCATGACTATAATAATACAATATCTGTACCGTTCGAAATTTTCGTACTAATATTTTTGTCATATAATGATATGAATAAATCTAACTGCATACTATACATAAAAAACGTTAAAATAAATATTAATTTAAAATATGATCACTATAGTTTATTATTCTGGAACACACAAAAATTGTTACAAGAAATAATTGTTAATTAACTGCAATAAATGTAAAATATTAACTTAATTTTGATAAGCTTATATATCTGCAGTAATTAAGTACATCTGCATTAAACGAACTCATGTACTAGAGTAGCCACATTTCTTAATTTTATATGGCAAATTATAATGAATTATAATCCAATTTTTGGACAATATATATTTTAACTAACATATGAGACGGGACTAGAGAGAAGGTTTCAACTAATAAAAAGCCTGTGTAGAAGAAAACGTACCTTTAATTCCGCGGTATCCATTAAGTGTACCCCACTTGTGCTTGAGGTCCTCAACCTCATTGCGAATATTCAGTTCGCTTGAGAATATCTTCTGATTTCCCAATAAATTCTTACGATTGCTCTTCGAGTTCGATTGGAAAAGTGATACGATTTTGTTGAGTGGACTCATTGCAATTGATTTTATAGTTCACTGATACAATTTTTAAAGTTGTATCAATAATATGCAAGCATCACGTGTTATTTTAAGTATATAAAACTATTTAAAGTGTCATAATACAAGAACCGAAATTTAAAATTTAAATTTCAACTGAAAACCGCGTTTCACTAGCAATATTTTGTCGTCACTGTTCGGATGCGCGCGCTATAGTGTCGTCGGTCGGGCCTTCGTCTAATCCGCGCACACTTTCTTCAGTCTTAGAAACTTTCATTGGTCTGTAGTCAATCAGAATATGTTTTACAGAAAGCTCTAGAGCGAAAAGTCAAGAAATATCGCATGTGACTTCACATTATTTTATTTGAATGTTCAAACTTCCAATCTTAAGCGATGGTTCTTTAAAATCATCGCTTAAGATTGACTTTAACCTAAATTACGGTACAAATATTTTACAATATTTCGAATCCATTTAAAATAAAAATATAATTATAAAATAATTTCTGTATGCCGATGAATATAGAATTATTATTTATAATTCCTTGTATATTAGTATGGCAGGCTATACAGGCGTAATTCAGAACTTGGGTGCCCTGCAAATCCGCCTTGGACAAAGTGGATTAACATCCGCTCCTCCAAAAGTGGGGAAATCCGTGACAATGGGACATGTGTGGGCTATGAAAAAAAATATAATTCTAACCTTTTTCTTGCTTATATGAAATTTTGTCTTTAATTTAGGGCATATTATACTAACATGCAATTACTCTTTCGTTATTAAAAGATGAATTTATATATTACAAATTCAGATACCATAATGATGCTTTCGATTACGTAAACGAGAATACGTAATAGTGAGTAATTAAAATACACTGTATTAACATTTTTATAACTTGCAATCTAAAGGTGTAACTGTACGTTACGGTAACGTAACAACTGTATGAACGCGTCGATGTTGCGGTTTCTTTTTGCCGTAAAACGAAGGTTTTGTGGTTTCCTAAAATAAGTGATTACTACAATAGATTCGAGAGTTAATTGTTACTTATTCTGTTTTTGTTGCCTTATATAATAATAATAATAATAATAATAATAATAATTATCCTAATTGTCTAATTCCAATGGTAACAAATTTGTTTTAAACACAAAAATTCGTTTTTGAATACTAAGATACATTTTGTGTTGGTATGTTTATTGTATCTCTAAGATACTGCATCCGAATTCTTAACGTATTATATCAACAAAAATCGTTTATATGGATAAAGATGATTCGGTAGAGAGAGTGATTTTTATATTTGTGTGCAACCTACAATTCTGCGAAATTAAACTTCTGGCATTTGAAAATCTAGGAAATATAAGGCAAATATTGTATGTAGTATGTGTTTCCGAATTCACAACACTCCAAAGACGGTTTTTCATGTTATATCGATTTTTTAAGGCCACTGTATTTTTTTGTTGTTGTTGCTTGTTAACGTATTAACAGTTGGACATTTATACGCCTTAAAAATACATTTTTAATAAATATTCATCAAAGTTCGTTTACAATAAAAAAAATATATATCTGTTATTTGAGCATCGAGCGAATTGGATAACAGGAATGCACTTACATAGGCGTTTTCTATGCGTTTTGTCTAGGGAGTCGGGTCGACTGTAAAAATCAGTAGCATATAAATCGAATATTTTAAAGAATACATAACATCTATTTCTTATAATATTAATAATAGACAAGTTACAATCACCTTTATGTAGATTAATTGTTGTATTTGTTCTTTTATTTATGTCCTTTATTAACGTAAATTAAAATAGATACACAGTAGGGACTTATCCCAAAAGGGAGAACGTTTTGTCATTCGTCAAAAAAAGGATTTCATGTACTTCATTAAAATCTTACATCTAAACTATTATATATTATTAGAATAAATAAGTATTAACAACAGACACATGTATATAAAAATGGAGAGCTGTTTGTTAGTCTCGCTAAAACTGAAAAACGGCTTAACCAATTTAATTGTTTTTTTTTTATTTTATTCGTTCTAATACAGGTTTATGAAAAAAAACAAAGAACAACAGGAAAACGAAAAATTCAAAATTAACAATTTTGTACTTCCAACATGACATTTATGAGAAAATAAATTAATTAAATATAACTTCATGTTCAATTAACTACATTGGGTAAAGATTACAATATAATTTAAAACATTTATTTTTTATATAATATTATAGTTACAATTTAAAAAGTTAAAAGTAAATTTATAAAATATGCATTAGTAATGAATTTTAGCCACATGAAATTTAATTCACGTAAAATACTGGATAAGCGCCATCTAGTGAACGTACCGTAAATTAGACGAATAACACAGCACTCGGAATGAAAATTGTTCTTTTTATGTTTCATAGAGGGCACCACTATAAGAGTTATTGTCATTTTGTGAATGTAATTACGTTATGCATTTATATTGTATTTCAATAGGTCTCTAGAGATGAGCAATCAGATAAGGGCATAGCCCTAAATGACCAAGTTCTACATAAAACTTTTATCCCCTAATACATTTTGAAAGATATTGTCATAGTACATCACCAAGATTCTATGAGAAACTTCTGCGCAAAATTTCAAGTTTGTAAACTAACCGGTTTCAATTTTGCGGTATTTGTCTGTCAGTTAATCATTGCCACACACGTTATATATATGTATATATATATATATATATATATATATATGTATGTATGTATATATATATATATATATATATATATATATATATATATATATATATATATATATATATATATATATATATATTAGCAAAACAGTTTCATCTCACGGAATATATTTTGTTAAATGTAATTTCATTAGTATCAGTAAACGATGTAACATTAGTTATTTTATCTTACCTTTGTTAGTGGATAAGGTGTTCGGCCTTTGTACCGGTACACGATGCGGGGCAGTCTTTCTTGGTGACGGAGGGGGAGCAAGGGAAGTCCTCGCGCGTACCGCCACGGGTGACGATGACAGTTTCTGAACCACACCATTTTTCTTTGCTGAAAATAAAATAAATTTGCTTAATACAATTGAAAACAGAAAGTCAATAAGTTTTAATTCCAAATAGTTTATTCAATTTTAATTGTGTTATATATATGAAAAATAAATACCACATAGTTAAGTAGAAATATTAAAATACATTCTCTATGAGCATGACTTGCGGAATAAGAACTTGCCAGGTTAATAAGGCCATAATTGTTATAAATAGCTATATTCGAATGTAATGGGACGAACCACATCATATTGTTCCAAACCTTATCTGCCTACTTTGCCTGATTATTGAATTAGGCACAGATCGTAGACCGCAACAAAATTCTGTTCTGTTTTTTATTAGATGGCTCCAGCAATAAGTGTTGGTCGATTTTGACATATCCAAAACGTCATGAACCAAGCTTAGAGATATGGTAAACAAACCGCTCTGACATGTTAGTGATTTTATTGCGGCGTCATATACTTTTAGCTGTGTGAATATGTCTGAATTTGTGCCAAATAATCGTCATTTTCTTTTTTTATTTTATTCAATGAAAACGGCGACTGAAACGCATCTCGAGTTAAAAAAAGTTTAGGGAAATGCTGCTCTAAGTGAAACAATGTGTCGCAATTGATTCCGTCGTTTTAAAGACGGTGATTTCAAGTTGACGACTGTCCGCGAGAAGGAAGGCCAAAAATATCGAAGACGCTGAATTGGAAAAATTGCACGATGATGATCCGTGCCAAACGCAAGAACAGTTTGCTTCAGTATTAGGAGTTACCCACCAAGCCATTCCTAAGCAATTTCATGATTCAAAGGCAAAAAAGCTTGGGTTTCTTATGACCTGAAGCCGTGGGACGTTGAGCGTCGTTTTTCTGCCTTCTACAGCGACAAAAAGGAATAGTTTCCTACATCGCAACGTGACGGGTGATGAAAAATGAATTCTTTACAACAATCCAAAGGAAAGAAAGTCATGGGGACTGTCCGATGGTGTATTGCCGGTATTTGGTGGGACCAGGTTGGTGTTGTTTATTATGAGCTGTTGAAACCAAACGAAACCATCACTAGGAAACTGTATCGACTACAATTGATGCGACTGAGTCGACCAGTACGACTAATTCTACTACATGACAACGCTCGACATTATGTTGCTAAAGCCATTAAAACCTACATGGAAACGCTCAAATGGGAAGTCCTACCCCACCCGGTCATATTCCCCAGATATTGCGCCGTCCGTTTATTACTCGTTTCTTTCTATGGCACATGATATGGCTGATCAGTAGTTCCGCTTATATGAAGACATCGAAAAATGACTTGATTCGTGGATAGCCTCAAAAGACGGTACGGGACGGACGTTATTGTAACGGTATTCGAACTCTACCAGAAAGATGGACAAAGAATGTAATAATATTTGTATATGATATGTAAGCATTTTTGCATAATTAAGTTGCATTTTTATAAAAAAAAAAACAACAGCGAAAGCTTAGTTGCACACCTAATATGAAATCATAATAGTAATCAATATCGTATCAATCAATGATCATTGCGTCCCTATTTTACATTCTCAAGTTCAGACTTAACTCTCTACTGCTAGACACTGCCCTTCCTTAAATGAGGGATATTGCCGGAATTCCCACACTTAGAGGGCGAATTAGGAAGGTATTGTAGGATTGTTTTTAATGCTCATGGAGGTTGATATCAATTATTTTTATAAATACAAATTATTACTAGTATTTTATTCTATCGTCGCCTCGTACGACAACCACGGAAACAAATAGAGTTGCCCTATTCTGTACCGAAAATCACACAGCACAGCACAGCAAAATAATAAATTAATTAACACGATCCGTGCCATGTGTACCATTTATTGTGCATTTATATCATAAATGAAACTATTCTAAACAATCTATTTACATTCGGACTGATGATATAACGTATATTGTGTGATAATATATCAATCTTTAGTCAAAACATCAAATGTCCTGACCGACAAGTCAACAAAAAAGCTTGGCACAGAATGAATTAAATTACGTATATTCAACACCTAGTTTATTTAGAACAATCATATCATTTTTCACACATTTATCCTTTGTGCGAACAAAACAATGTAAAGCGATATGCACACGTGTCTAAACCTGTTATTACGCAGTGCTGGTGAAAGTAAAGTATCAAGTCGTTTTTTATACGATGTCATGCTAACGACGTATTATTTTTCATTTTAGAATTTAATCAAACGTGTCTATGTTGACCACCACGAATGATAATTAAGTCATTATAAGTTTTATTAAAATAATTTCACACTGGAAAATTTTCATATATCAGTGTAGTCTATGAAATTTGCACTTAAGTATCCAATCAATGAATTACAATTATTTTCATATTTTTCGAATATCAGGAAACAAGCTTTTGTTACTTGATAAAAAACATTGCTACTATATTCTATGCTAATATTTGACAAAAAAATAGATAGCAACATAAAAACGCCTGAATTCGACATCTAGTGAAAACTTATTTAATAAATGGATTTTCACCTTATTGAACTACTAGTAAATTGACACAGTTTTTAAAGGACAACTCTGCGCAAGTGCGCAAGCGCAAATGCCATTGTATACGTACATATACTGAATGGAGAACTGTGTTGTAATGTATTGTTATGAAACAACACGCGTTGAGCCAATAGTTGGGTGAGAATAAGGGAGATTAGTAAGATAAGACTGACGCGATAAACACGGTAAGACGTAGACAGAAATATGCTATATGTGACAGATAAAAAAGTTCATTGTTAGATTTTTATTACATATATATATATATATATGTAATAAAAATCTATAATAAAAATCAATAATTACATATACATACATATATATATATATATATATATATATATATATATATATATATATATATATATATATATATATATATATATATATATATATATATATATATATATATATATATATATATATATATATATATATATATATAACCTCTCTACCCGGCGATGAAATAAAATACAATAAATATTTTGTAAAGGCGATAATATATTGTATATTTTTGTAAATATATAGAACATTTCGGCAAAACACTGTTTGTCGGAACAGAAAAAAATTAAGGAAACTACATATAGTAATAAAATCGGAAGTCGTGAAATTAAGTAAAATTTTTGCCCATTTGGCTTATTGGTGATCATAAACAATATTTGAAACAGTCCGCCAGGTCGACTTTCTAAAATTGTTTTGTCAACCAAATAGGTATAAGTTTCCGGAAGTTTGGATAATGGCAAACAACATATTTATTTTTCGTTGTCCTTAAGACATACATTTAAGTTCTTTATTATTTTTTATAGCAAGCTAAGAGGTGTACAGTATACTTGTTGATAAGTGATTTTCGCTTACAGATATTCGGAACACCAGACAAACACATACGATCGTCTGCTTAATTTGAGGAAATATTTTTAATTTGTTATAAAATATTGGCCACTTTCGCTTTCATTAACGAAATCGAGGAAACTATGGAACAAATACCAACACCCAAAGGAAATATGTAATAAAAGCTAAGAAATATGTTATCGTGGCCGGGGCGTAGACAGACATTAGGATGATCGTTTAAAGTACTAATTAATAATTTTTCACCATCGTTGAGACTCATAAGCTTTTAGTCATATATGATTATTTATTTAATTTGAGCAAACAATATTTTTATTTATCATTATTCGAATCTTGACTAATTTTATAGTATACATATTACATTAAAATTGCAGAATAATGAAAAAAAAATATAGCGTCAATTATAACTCTGTCAATTGCTTGGCTACGCGCTATACATACTATACGGAAAAAAATAAAACGTAATATGACTCACCCTGTGTAGGCGGAACTTGGGGTGGAGTGGCTGGAGGACGACTAGGGGTCGTAGGCGTAGGGGCGCTATCTCTCTTCTTACCGTTCCCTGGAAAGACGGAAACGTAAAATATCTACCGCATCAAAACAAAAGCCTTAAGCTGTAATTGCATACTTTTATTACAATTAGATCAATGTGCGTATTAAATCAATATACTAATATATACACGAGTAACGTATTGATAGTGACTTACTTCTAATATATTCTAATATATAATACATGTACATGGAAACCTAAATCAAAATGTATTTAAGATTTGTTTGAAGTACTGTAGTGATACATTTATAAATGTATCACTAATGCATTAAAACCTTTTATATTATGTTACATTTTTTGACATTCGTAATATTCAAATTTAAAATGAAAAAGAAATTGTTATAAAACAAAATGCATTAGTTTCGATTGATGTCTTTCGGAGATAGACGCATCACCCATCCGGCACAAAACATTTAAATTATAATATATAAACAATATTGATATATAGAATGTACATTGATAAAGTGAGTACATTTATATATTAATTATATATATAAATGTACAATGAATCGCAAAAATTAATTAATATCTTTTTGAAGCATTTTATTTGAAGATAAAAACCCCCTAAAGATTTCGGTTGTCGCCGTAAGCAGAACGGCAGGCACGCTATAGTACATATAATGAATATATAATACATAGAATGACAAAACTGGTACTTCGCTTATTAATTTTATCACTGATCATATATGTCCCACTTCTGGGCACGAGCTTCCCCATTTCTAGAGAAATGGAACCACCCAGTTTGTCTAAGGCAAATTAGCGCAATATCCAGACTCGCATTAACTATCTATAGGCAATACACATATTTATGCCGATGTTGGATTCACTTCGGATTCACACTGAGACTTCGGGATAGTTTATTGCATAAGCGGGAGCTTCGCTACTGAACCCATCAGGTGGGTTATATAATTGTAAAGTAGGTAGAAGGATAATATGAAAAGTTTAGGAGGGTACTTTTATAACTCGTCACACGATCGTCTTTGCTAAAAGTGTAGAGCTAAAACTTTGTTTAACAATCAAAAAAGATATACATGATATATTTTTCATTGTGTCCGCATATAATTCTTCGATCTTATCGATTAAAGTCATTCCATTAGATAACGAAGAATTCAAATGAAAGAGTGTGACCTGTGTTTGTATTCTAGGTACATATACGAGTATATATTTTTAAAATTTTAGTAATGTATTTTCACCTGTAAAGAGAAACAAGGAGAAATTTAAATAAGAGACATTTCTTTTATTTGTTATTTATAATATTTATATTTCATATCACTACATATAATAATTATGACATTATTTTTTATTTTCATATGTTGAATCTTATTTTAAAACGTTTATTACTTATCGTCTACGTAAAATCAGAAAGGAGGTTCTCTTTTACATGTATATCATTATATTGTTTAAAATAACACTACGCTACACATACACGAGTTCTAGGTTAATACATACTATGAATAAACATTATGTTATAATAAGTTTAGTACTTTGGAATATTTGGTTTTTTGTTTTGAATAATTTTAAGAATATTTTATTTTATCTTCTCTAATATTCATTTGTATGGGAGAGCAATGACCAGCTGTGAACTGTACGGTTGTATTGATTACTTGAAAAAAGCTTTGATCGCCTCAACTGTTAACCACACCTGCACGCAGTTTTGTGGCGCACGATATACGAGATTACAGTGACTGATGGTAGTAAAAAACGAGAAAGATTTAGATTTATTCGTTTTGAAGGGAAACCAGAAGACGAAAAATCTCTACTCACTTTTGAAAGAAAAAATTTAAGGTGTAGCTTTGGTTCTGTGTTGGAAAATGAGCGATGGCATACATTTTACAAATCGCCAAAATTTCGACCCAACTGTGAATTCTGACTACCGCAGTTCCCGACAAGCCACGTCTCGGATTTTTCTCGAATTTTATAATTTCTGACAAATTTTATAATTAAAAATAATGGATGGAAATTACTTACGATAAAAAGAGGTATATTTTGAGTTTCATATAAAATGTTCCACCGGAACTTCCAATTAAAGAGAATGTCTATATTTTGCTTATTAATATCACAAAATATATATTTGCAATAAAGGTATAAAAGAACATTTTACTAATGTACATATAAAGAAATTACATTTGAAAATGCACGTTGGTGTAACGCTGTGGCTCTAAAACAAGTTAGTGGTTTATGTATTCACTGTACATGAGTATTGTCCGTGACATGCGTGACGCCGTTAGACATGATGATGTCAATCCTCGCAGCCTGTTGCTAATGAAAAAGTTACCTTTTCACGGACTTTTTGCTTATCTGTGTAATTGCACGATGGAATCTTCCCACGATAAAGCATTTATGAGATACTATTCTACAAGAATACCTGAATATAGAATGATTTGTTGTTTAGAATGTTTGTTTTAATTTTTCTTTTCCATCTCACATAGTTGCTTGCTATACTTATTAGAATGAATGGTTGATAAAATAATTCGAAAATATTCGACACGTCAAAATTTAAATTAAGGACAGTAAACTCTTTTTACTGTCCTTAATTTAAATTGTGATAAGAATAATTTTTTAATACGGAAAAAAGTAACTTTTATTTTTTGTACAGACCATTAATTAAGATCAATCTTCTAAGATTGTCCAAGGTGGATTGGCGGGCCACCCAAACTTGGAATAAATACCTGTGTAGACGAACATATGGATATTTATCCTAATTGAAATTAACATAAAGCGATGAAAATAGGATTTTGTATACACGTTGCATATTTTTTATTTGATATATAAAATATTAATAGTATTGTTTAATAATTATCTCTTTAATGTAAACTACATTATTGAATCAATTAAATTAAAAATTAGAAAGTCAATATGCTTTTCGCTATGAAGGTATTATTATTATTACTATTTTAAGATTTTATAAATATCGCACAATAAAGTGAAATTCTATAAAATAATAATAGTATCAGACATGATACCTGAACTGCTAAACTGTCGAGTTTCCTACCGATTCTTGCCGGCGTAATCGATTTTCGAACCAATAGTTGGCATAAAAATGAAGTGGTTTTGTAAATTTTGATGAGATTTTTCGTTGAAATATTATTAGTAAATTACGAAAATTTAAAAAATCAATTACACTTATATAGTATTATTTAATTCCATTACTTTTCATTGAAATTAAATACCTGCTTTGATAATATTCTCAAAATAAATGTATTTTTGTGCATCTTAAAAAAAAGGTTAATATGTTTAGACTCAAATTACTGAATAATATGCAAATTATTGAAGCAAATAATAATGTTCCTCAGTTAAGAGTTACTGGCAGTTGACAAAATCTATTTAGGTATATGGTGATGTATAAAAAGAATCGCTTTAGACGGTTTTCCTGTAAGACTTATTTTAGAAACGTGACATAATATTTTGAAGCAAAAGGACTAAATTTCGTAATCTGTATTGCTACATACAAATATATTGTATTTAGTAATATTAAATAACCGTTAGTTTCATATTTACTATCAATATACAATAGTACTATTGTTCGTTATGAGAGTGTTTTTTATACATGTTTACACATTTATATTACATAGAATAAAGAAAAACTAAAGTCTTATGGCCTGGGAATAAATATGTGTACCTCGTTTACCATACTTCAACAATTTATACTGTTTGTTTCAGTAATATTTTTTTTAAGAGGACTATCACATCTACAAACAGATTAATGTTATGAGAATAGAGAATGAGACGAATCTTTATGAAAGTTATAAATAAAACATCACGTTTTAAACCTAATTACATAAAGAATGTTTTGTTTAAAACTAGAACAAATGTCAAAGTATCAGCTTTTTATCAGATTTTTATCAGATTTTAAAAATAAAATAAATAAAAAAATTTTGACAACGCAAGTAAGACCACCACTTAATATGCTGTTTTCGTATCTTTTTTTCTTTTCCTTCCTGTTTTAGTTTTTACTTGAATTACTATTTGTGCTTTAGTGTTTTTTAAACATGTTAACTTACTCTTTATAAATATGATACGTACTACATGAATAACATTAAAAATATTTCTTAAAATTTTATGTACTATATATATATACATATATAATATATATATATATATATATATAATATATATATACATATATATATATATATATATATATATATATATATATATATATATATATATATATATATATATATATATATTGACTTCCTATGAAATAAAAAAAATAACGTGCATAAATAAACCACAACAAATATACGTAGAACTTGTGTGTGGAAAAGTGCACACCGACAGTCGAATGAAAGAAAGGAACACAATGTTTGATCATAAGAGCAACTCCTAACCAATTAGATGGAATCGGATTATCATTATAATTTATGTCGTGGCTTGTTTGGTTTTCTATTACAATAAAATATTTATATTTTATAATATGCCACAAAACTTTTTTTCAAATATATCATTATAAGATTTTTGCTACGTTGACTTACAATAAATATAAATTACTCACCTCTCGCACCGAAAGATCCAAATCTCTCTCGATTGACCGCCAATTTATATTTTTTATCATTTGGAACTGGCAGCTTCGATGGATATTTCTCAGAATTAGCTCTGTACAGTTTTTCTTTAGATCCGTGCGCCCCCATCTTCAACTTCTTCATTAAAGATCATGACATTATAAAAGTAAAAATCTCGGATATTTTGATTGTTTTTCGTTAAATAATTCACTGAAATGCCCGTATACAGTCATTTTGATGTATTTGGCAAACTTTTAACTTGTATAAACATCTTTATCGTAAATTGAAATCACTGTTTCCACTGATATTTAATACAATTAGATAAATGTTTGATGCTTCTATTGTTGTTTGGTGTCATAATTAATGCAAAAGGAGCAAAAATATTATATTAAATTTGCATAGGATGATAGTGTGCACACAACTAAAGTAAGTGTAAGTTTATTTCTTTAGGTTTTCATGTATCGTTTTTCATTGATCTACCACAAAATTAAAAAATCTTGGTGGAAATAGGTCGGCCGTAAAAGTACCTACCACGTGTTTGGTTTACGGCGGTCAACAAAGCGTTATTCGCTGATATAATTATTGCGACGCTTTAATCTATTTCGGTAGCCGACTCACTATGTGGACTCCAGTTTAAAGGGAGCCCCCTTCCCGTTGCCGGTTCCTATTATTAAACAACAACTAAGATCGCCATTAAGCTAAATGTGGAAGATCTATATAAAATGGTGATTTTACGTTATGCGTCGTGTAAAAAAGGACAAATTTTGAAAACAACGGATCATATACATCGTTCTTTGTTATTTGTCTTTCCACTTACACTCAGTAAATTATATTCGTTTTATTAATGTAACCTCATATGCACATAAGCAAATGCAAGTTTTTGTACGCTTATTTTGCTTTTAAAATAATTACATACATTAGATTTGGTTCAAGTAAAATATTTGCCATAAGTAACTTAAATCTGCAGTAATTTTGAGGATATACATATTTAGAGTAGATAATACGAAAAGGTTAAAAGCGTATGACATTGATGTAGTTTACTATTTATTATAGATTTAAAATATCTACATACATAAAATATATGACGCGAACAAAATTGGTAATTGTGTTTCATACCTTTCTTCACCTCATAACGTTTTAAAATATATTATCTGAAAGCGATGTCTCATTTCCTTTTAAATGTATAGTAGGAATAACCAACTATTACACTAAATCACATCTTTAACAACATCCATGTGAGTTGTGTGTTACTTTAAACGGGATACTATTTTTAATCCATAACATTTTTATTACTGACATCGTCAAGGTAGCGCCTATACTTTTATCCTGTGGATGTGTTCCATTATTCCTGGGGTTTCATTATGGCAGACGACTATTTTTTTAAACCAAAATTAAAAACCTATAAAATATTAAATATTTGTACATGTATGTTTTTTATTAGAAATATTTAAAACTAGAATAAATTCCTCTACATTGTCCTCTCCTCCTATAATATGTATATAGAAAATGATAGTTTTGGATGCACGAGCAAAGTACATTTGGCTAATATATTACTAAAATCTTAATTTACACAAATACATATATTTTTTTCTTGGTGAAGGAAAGTAAAATACAGACCAAAAATGAAAAAGAAGAGTAGAGAAGGCCAAGACCGACAATGGGTTCTTCTACCAGTTCTACTTTTTAAGAGTTCTTTTTAAGAGTTTGGCGCCACTCGCCAAAGAGAATGCAAAGTAAGAACATATGTACATCAGTATACGCAAATGTATGTAATATAGCTACGCGTGAATGCAAAGAGAAATGGTAACGTCGGTTTAATTTCCCATCGGAGATAGCTTTAGGTTCAGTATATACAACGCAATATGAAAAGCCCGTTCCAACGTATCTCTGTAGATATATATCTATCGAAAACACACACCGGAAAGCAAACTCAGTACACACCCAGCCTATGATTTACGTTTTATTTCAAAGTCTATCACTTTTTATTACCGAAGGCAATGTTGCAGCTAGCATTTAGGAAAGCTGATATGATAGACAAGTTAAACTAGTATTATTCTTTTATTTTCTCCCTTTGATAGAGTTAATGACATTAAATTGTTGGTAAGGAATAATCGCACTTATTTCGTAAGAAGAGTTAATTTGAGTACGTGTTAATGTTTACTAAGAACGTAATTTTTTCAATAGATTTTTCAGTCATAGACATAAAAATATTTCATGGCGATAAAAAAGATGTTGTTCGGACATGTCGGTTCATTAACCACTTATTTTACTTGTTAACTACTAATATATTTTTTATTAGAAATATAAATTTGTTTGATTAGGTGTCAATAGATACACTAATATTATGTCTACAATACGTAATAAGAAATTTAAAAGTATTAGTTATATTGTATTATATGTATTTATTTATAATTATACACGATGTAACTACATATGTAATTAAGTTCCATAAAAATTTAATTTTCCGTCAAATAAAACAAAATAGGTGGACTATTATATATCAGTCGGTACAAAATATAAGAAAGAAAAAACTGATTCTCCAAGATATGTAGCTATTTCGGTAAACATTGCTTTCAGGGTTAAATAACTTACGAGACACTCGCATGTCCTTTCAGACGATATTTTAAACTTCGCTATTCTAGTGTTGTGCCGTAGATATATTTAGTCAATAACGATAAATCTGTGAATATACGCGTATGCACTTATGTTGACAATGGACTCAACTTACACAAGTGAATTTTTAATATCCGATCCTCAAAGATCATATTCGTATTGATGCATCTAATATAATAATTTTCAGGTTAGATGAAAAATATTTCCAATATCTTTTGAATTGAAAAAAACATACACATTTATCGATATCTCTTAGCTTAGAAGAACTACATAGCAGATTTTGTTCCTTAATTTACCGTTAGAAGAATATTCAGACATTTATAAATATTAACTATTTACTATTATAGATAAATAACTTCTTATTCAATACTTGATGATGGTCGACTGCAACCGGATATTTTAAACGCTTGCAACACCTACCACAATAACATACAATAGCTCGACAAACTTGCACGCATTGTGTCCGTTTCTGAACGTACGTTATTATATCACTATTGATATAAAACATATACCTATCATAGATTTTTTGTTCTCTATGAATTCTGTTGTCTTTGAGGCTCAATAAAAAAGTCGTCCCATTGGATAAGTGAGGATTTAAATGAAAGAATGCGTTTTGCATTAAATCAAGTCAAGTCTCCCCTATTGCTTAAATGAAAATGATCTTTCCCCTTACCTCTCTCGACTATGTACTAGTTACGTAGTAACAAGTATATCTGTAGTGGAAGTAAGTAGAATCTTTATTTTTCTCTTCAAACTACTCTAGTTTTTTATATTAATAATAAGTATGAGTCTGATTATATTAATAATAAGACTATGAATTCAAGTAATTTAGGCAGGATAAGGTTTGTCGGGTCACCTAGTACACTCAAAAAATTATTATTATTTACACTGAATCAAGAATCAGTGTGATAGATCCGCCTATTTATTTGTTACAAGGTTTCCAATTCTGAGCGGTTTACTACGTCGATCACTAGCAATCTGCCTGTTTCGCGCCACCCTTAACATAACCTCAAACCACCCCCTCTTTGGGGCGTACGCCTCAATTTGAAGATCCATGCTCTAGAGCAAGGATTCTCAAGGTGCTCGATATCGGTTTCCCATGGGTCAACATGAATGAAAGCTGATTTTGGAGTCGATGAAATCTAAAAAATGACCCATATTAATTAACACAAGTTCTTATTAAAAGTTTCAAGATACGTGAAACAAAAAACACCAGGCACCCCCACCTCATGGATTAAGAAGCAAAAAATTTGTTGTTACTTTACATATTATTGTACTTATTACTTAATAAATAGTAAGTATTTAAATTTCAATAGTAAGATATTTTTCATAAACTTATTGTGTAATAATGTAAAATTGCTTTAATAAATGTTTAAAATCATAAAATAAATATACAAACACGGTACCTAATATATACTTTTATTTTAATTAAAAAAATATCATTTCTGGGGGGTCGATAGAGTTTTCGAAAAATTATATAAGCTTTCACAAATTATAATGCAAAAATTATGACATTCTTGCATAATATAGGGGCCCTATATGGATTACAAGGCTTTCGCTTGCTATTACGGCAGTAGTGGGCGATGACCGTAATCGATGGCACCATAATTTGTAATTTAAGCAACAAATGCACAATAAGCCATTAATTAAACATTAGAATTTCTTAGAACACTTCTTAATATTCATTTAGTATTATAATTAGATTTAAAAAGATTTAATTTATAATATTGTACTGATATGACTGAGATTGACTAATGAGCCTCATGTAACAACAATCCTTTTTTTGATATTTTTGTTTTTTCAGATTTTAAACAAAAATAAACCAACAATGACATTATAAAAACTACTATTAGAAGGGTGAGGCTGGGTAAGTATACTAAAATAAGTTTCTATTTTACTGCTTTAAAACGAATTCTTCTAAACTGTAAAGTAAGAGATCTAAAGGTAAGTCAAAAAACAAAACAAATTACGAAATAAATGCTTTATCACTAGTTAATGTCATGTATTCCTTAATTCATTATATATGTATGCGATTAATAACTGAAGAAAATGTTATTGTTACTATTTTATTATGTAACTAATATATTATATACGCTGAGATGAATTTAAAACGAATGAAAACCGTGCAAGAAATGATAAAAAATGTGCGAAGAACACATAATAGAACCTAATGAAATGGAAAACATACAAATTACTAAGTGACCATTGCCAACGTCATTGTAACATAATTATTGTATGCATCGTATGACTGAACTAGCCAAAAATAGCCATTACATGATGTTATTTTGACAAGAAACTTGAACGTAATGTAATATGAGCAATGTTTATCCGATTTCGTTTTTGTTTTTTATTCGTTTAAACTTAGTTTATAAATGTCAGATTGAATTTCAAAAATGAAAGTATAAGAAGATGTAATAAATACTTAACAGTGGCTTTACAATTTTCTATGAGACAATAAGGAAAATATTGTGACGATAATGTTGAACTGATATTCATGACATTTTCATGTTAAGAAAGAAATTGATAGTGATATCAATTTCTTTCTTAACATGAAAATGTATAGATCAGCTTGTTATATCATAATTAATATAGCCATATTGATTATGATATAACAATAACATATATATAATATTCCACTGCTCAACATAAACATTCTCTAAATTGAGGGATCATTCAGTAATCTCTACGTTTGGCGGATTGAGGATAGCATATTTGTTTATATTACTCAAGGAGGGTCTCCTTTTTTGCTGTTCATCTATTGATATTTGCCTCCATCGTCGCCTTATACAACACCACTCAAAAGAGAAAAAGCGTGGTTAAATTTTATGCCGAGAACTACACAGAGCTTTTACTTCAATTAGCACATGAAAGTCATGTGTCTAAATCCTTTAATTATTACTAAGAATTTTATTGTTAAGTAATAAATAACATTTTTTTCTTGTATTAGCATGTAATTTTCAGCATTAATGGAGGTCCTTTTGTTTCCCTTGGGTATCGTATGAAGTAACTAAGGTTAAAAAAACAGTAAATAACAACGTCTTTGTAAGTAATGGACACCAATCTGCAAAAAATCTGAACATATTTACATATGTAATGAAGTTTTTATATTATATTCAAAAATGTAATATGAATAACTTTATAGCCAACCTCATAAAAACGATAAAAATAGAAAAAAACTAATAGAATAGGTGGAAACAGTTTATATATTACACTTAATATATATTGCATTGTAATTACATTGTTGGTTTAAGAACGATCATTTCAACCACAATAATAAACCGACAACGACTACGCCACAAATACAAATTACATTCGAATTGACGCCTGCGAATCACGGCTAACCTAATGAAGCGGATCCATTTGACCTTTTGATCTCTGGACGGACGAAATTTAAAAGACACATTACATTGTAAGCTAAATCACAATTCGTTCTTATATCGTATTTAGCGCTCTAATATAGGCAAGGTTTATGAATAAAAAATATAAAAAATCGGCTGGAAAAACGAAAAATTCAAATTTGCCAATTTTATACTTCCAATTAATGTCAATAAATGGCACGCACGACAGTGAAAAAAGCATTCAATAATTTTATTCAATGTGATTGAAAATGTTCATTCTCTAAACACAACCTCAATAACACAGCGCTGATATTCTGTTGAAATCGTCTCTGTATTCTGAAAATTTCTTAAGTTGTAAAATAAAATGAGATAAATCGACTTTTCCTATTCTGCATTTCTATTATATGTAGAAAATATTTATATCATATCTAATCGGAATGGGAACAAAAGAAATGTATTTATTTTTGTTTCAACTTGAAATAAGTATATGCATACGGATTTCATTGAATGAAACAAATGTTCTCACAAGATAACGTTTAGATTTATCAACTCACCCGCAAAATAGACATCGCTGACTGATTCTATCACTAACAACCGGTGCTTGGAGCGTCTCAAATACATTGTCTGAAATAACTGAGCACCGGAAGTTTAGATATTTGCCATAGAATAGACATCAACTCAGTCCCACAGCCAGATTGTTATTAGGTCATAAAATGTAGTCAAGCGAATCATTTGTTCCAATTTGCATAAGACAATAAGCTACTTATAATTCAAAATACATATGTATTACAGTTCATGTAGAAACTCTTTTCTGCCTCCAAGTTTTCCACTATGACATCGAGAAGAAATATTAAACAACATTTTTAACGTATAGGCAGCAGCGAGAATTATATACATGAACACTTTTAACTATAGTCACCGGGACCAAGTGCTTTGGACATTATGATATTGTAAAAACACAAAAAAAAAAGAATTGGCTGTACTGACATCTACACTCATCTTCGTCTTCGTCTGATATATTCCTTTACTGGTTACAACTTTCACATCTATATAAGTGGTCTTCCGTGAAGCTATTATTTAAATTCAAGAGGATCTAATTTTGATTACTGAGAGGTTTAAAAACCTGCTTATGCAAAACCGTCATAGTTAAAAATATTAACCTCAAAATTGACCTAGTTTGAAGTTTTAGACAATATATTCAATATTTAAGAAGATATTTTCTTCGGTTTCTTATAATGGCTAAAAAAAATTTTGACGATTTAATTAAAATTTCTTGACAAAGAACATGAAAAACAAACAAACAAATACGTTTCGGCTTAGACATTAAGCTGGAATGTAAACAGTATGGCCCACACTGGACGAATATAATTCAACTCCGTAACGTACCTCACTTACGAAACTGAAAGATGACCGCTTGACGTACATCAATTCGGTTTTGTTTATATATAATACAGAGTCTTTATTCATAGTAAACATAAGATGATGTTTCAGAACTGGGTCGGCCTATTGCAACAGTTTCAGCAAAATTTCGTAATAAACAAAGCATCAACGCGGCTGTTTTGGCCAGATTCCAGAATGCAACGCGGACGGAACTCCCTGCCCTGGTGATTGATAAACCATTTTCACTTCCAAAAACTGCGACATTTTTAACGTTCCTTTTAAAGTCAACGTCAATTGGTTTTATTAAAAAAAATTTAGCAAATAACCGTTTATATTTGTACGGTGTACCAATGAATCTAAAACACTATTTAAGAAATTTTCAATTAACAGATTAATTTATATAATTGTTATCACTGTTAACTTAATTTATTATTATCATTGTTTTTGTTTTGGTTTTTTTCATTAGTCTCTTCTTTATTGCATGTATGCAGTGTTTGCCTATAATTTGTTATATTATTTAAAAGTCACAAATGATGTAACGTGTAAACGTAATTGAAAAAAAAACTGTTTGTTGAAATTGATGATGTTCAGATTATTCACTTTAATATTTATTTATTCCTAAAATAAACGGTACAGCAAGTTATTTATCGTATAAACGATAACTATGAATCAAAAATAAATTTACGATTTCACTTTTTTGTTATCTACAATGTAGGTTTAAATTTTAACCATTTGAATCGCTGGCTTTGACTTTTTCTCTTCTGCGAGACAGCATCGTCGTGTATTTATTTAAATTTTTTACTTTACAACAGCTCACTTTGTAACTTGAACTTATTTGGTATTAATTGTCATTTATAATTACGTGAAATTAATCAGATATTTCAAAGGCTTACTCCTATGTCCATCCAATAGCTACAAAAATTTAAACTTTTGAAATCACTGCATAAAGTCCAAACATAATGCAATACTAGAAGAAAGTTGATTGCTTCCATACTGATATATGACAAATGAATTGTAAAATACAAACTTAAATAATTTGAATTTGAACGTAAAAATAACTGCACATCTATCTAAGCTTGAATCCATATTATGATCGCCGGTGTAAAAGCTTACACACATATAGCGGAGAAGATTAAGAATCTTATAAAAATGTAATTTTAATTCAATAATTATAGCCTTTATTAATTATCAACTATTTTTATAACTAAAATTATATAAAATATCTAACAAATTTTAAACTTTGTAAATTTTGAAACTAATAAATAAATAATAAGTTTAATCTGCTAAGCAATAAAATAAAATAATGTTAGCTCCAAACAAGCCACAGGAGACGTGCGTCCCTATTTAAATTATAAAGCGAGGACATGTTATAGATTGACATCCGCCTTATGCATTGAATAAATACTTGTACATACGTAGAGATTGAACATATATTATTTCTTAGCAAACCAACACATTTTTTCAAAGCCACGCTATATTCACGAAATTAAATGTTATCAAATTTGTGACTCCCTTAATTTGACACTCGTGATTTTAAAGGAAAATTTAATGAATGTAGTATTGACATAGGTATGTTACATTTTTTTTTGTAATAATATTTACGAAAAAACTTAATACAATTCCAAACAATAATAAGTTTACGATCTCATCGTATACTCGAAGTTACGCTGTGGACTCAATAATCAAAATTAATAATTGAAATGGCATATCATAGCAATTGTGCATACATTAAATCAACTTTTTTTCAACTTACATATATCTTTAAGTTCACGATTACGTCTTGATTTGATAGCATAAGTCTTAAACTTTCATATTTTCTAGTGTGTATTCGACATTTCATTGTAAATTTTTACTTGCGTACAGAAATTAATATATTATAATTTACATATACATTATTATATTACTATATTATGTTTTTTTAAATAAAAGATATTTTTTACCTAAATCGTAGAATAAATTGTCTTTCACAAACGGAAAAGATACCTTTGCTTTCCTCAAGGGTTACCCAAGCACACCACGCAGCCCAGGCCTATATCCTCAAAACGATCACACGCTTTCAAAGTTGTACAATAACGTTACTATTTAGTTTCTTAATTTGAGCCTCATGGATTACTTTTAAAACATATTACTTACAAAACTTTAATGTTTGTTTTTAGTACTGAAATTTGCATGTTTATAGTGTTTCAATTGTTTCAACGGTTTCACACAGTACAAGAAAATGATCGAAAGCTAAATAATTATTAGAGTCACGTAATTGTTAAATTATGGAGTCGCTCCGCGTTCTTACTAGTTACGTGGAATCAACGCACGGACGGACAACATCATAAAGTCTTTGCTTAACGACTTGCTGTTCCACGTTTGCAAAAATAATAGCGGTTCTGCTCTAAATCTGCTGCATCAACTGATTATTTATTTTTAATTATCTGTACAAGAGCTCTTTTGTGTTGTTTTTTCCAAACATCTTTTAATAAGTCCTACTTTAATTAAGGCATATTTATTGTTTGTATTAACAACTCTTCAAACGTAGATTTCACACATAAGTTTTAAACACGAGAGAGTCCGCAAATATTTCGGGATATTGATATAATACATATGTACCTAATACCTATTTTTTGTTTACAAATCGACCAACTTTTTTTATAAAATAATATATCATTTCTAGTAATTTTTTTACATAAATCTTAAGACAATTGACAGAAACTTTAATTTTTGATAAAATATTTAATGAAACAGTAGTTAAATATAATTAATACTTTTAGGTCACAGCATCCTGAACAAACAACGTTAGCGTTTGCTGCCTATCACGTCGTTTACATTGTTAGGTAAACAAAAAATGTCGTCCCATTATAAAGTAATTAAATTCAATACGGCACTCCTATAATAAGTCCCAAAAATATTCTCGAGCGCACCGATTACCTTAATGTTTTCCTTCAACACACGCACGTGCTAATTTTGCACTCAAATAATAAACAACAGTCTCAGAGTTAAGAGTAACAGGATTCAAACTTAGCGCACGATGTTAAAACTTAGTAAGCCCGATTTTCTTCAAAAAAGATTTAAAAAAAAAAGGTAAAGACAAACTTCGTTTCCATATGAATAAACTCATACGTATTACTTATAACCTCACAATCAGCCAATCTTTACTTAAAACTATAACTACAAAATGAATGAAGTGAATAGAAAATAAACCTTTTAAATTTAATTACATAGATAATGATTAAATTTTAAATATAATGAACTAATACCATAAATAAAAACAATAACATAATAAAATGGTTAGCATGGAATTCACATTTATGTTACGATCGGCGGTTTGATATTTTGATAAATACATTCGCGTTTTCATACATAGACATTTTAATAGAGCAATGAATTAAATCTATATTTAAAAAATCACAATCAATATATGTCTCTTAATTTCTGATATATAGGAATCTACAATGTAGGCTCGGAATAACTACTTGTAGGCCATACATATCCACCTTACTTGGTGGGATATATGAAAATATATAAAGCATATGTCATAACTTTCAAAAGAAAATTTTATTTTCTCTTAATTTTTAGCTATAACCATAATTTTGGAGGGTAACCATTAAATAGTTAATGCGAAAACTTAATTTCTGTTACCGATTTTCAAACACACTACATATTAGGTAAATGAAATTTAAAATTAACTTCTAAAGATCGAATTGTTAGTTAATAAATGTTATTGTATTTTAATTAAGCTTTAATAGCATTCATTGGGCCAAATTCACGTGCAACTGTTATTACATCATGAAACTTATTTCAAAATTTGTATTAAAAAATAAGTTTGTGTTTTGCCTTAAGTGAGAACAAAAATTATCATTTTTATACGTCTACGTAAAGAGACGTGCTAATGACATCATTTAGCATCTGACGACTAGAAACTTTACAGCAATTGCGATGTAACGCCAGCGTCAAAATGAAACTATTTTCATTGGATATTACTATAATTACAATTACTAGAAAACAACGAATAGTATTTGTTTATATATATATATATATATATATATATATATATATATATATATATATATATATATATATATATAAATATTCTTGAGGATTAGTGCCAAAATAGCACTGATGATTTCGCCAATGTCACGTAGAAGGGAGAAGACACAAACGAGATGGAGGAATAGAATGCATAGGACACTTATGAGATTGAAGAGTGCGGTCGAAGTTACAATGGAATTGAATAGAAACCTATTTAATATCATAATAATATCTGTCTACTTTGCAATTTATAATTAAGCACTCAATAGAATATAACTGTTATTGAGTGCCCAATCAGAAATAAATAAAAATAAAACTTTTTCTAAACTATACTCATTGACTTTAATAGATTCAATCATACGAACATGACAGCAAAGTAAAAGTAGTTCTGAAACTAAATAGAATTAATATTGTTGGCAACATAGTTCGTTCACCGTATCTAATAAAAGTCTGTTTTTATCGGTATTTGAAGCAACCAGTTCTATGTAGGAACCACCTGTACGGTACACGAAAACCTGTTTGTATGGTCACAAAACTATGAAATGGTGCCTGTCATACTGCGATTGTTAAGATCAACAAGGCATCTATTACGACAGAAGCAAGAATTTATCACGTGCCATTTATTTGCGTAAAGTGCTCTTGTCTCATGTTAAGATCCGTTAAGTATAAATTCAAATTATATTAAATTGGTAATGGATTTAGTTGTATAATTTAATATGTGACTAACATTTTAATCTTACTTTTTTAAAGTTCTGGCCTAAGAGTGTACCGCAAAAATTTAAAATGTTTGGGACTACTACAGTTTTACACAAAAAATTATAATATTTGATAGGTCATTGAGTTATTGTTTGATTTAATCGGTTTGTTACGTTTTTAAAGAATGTACAAGTAGTCCGATATTCGAGTTTCAACCTTTACAATTAACTATTTTTGTGAGACAAGAAGCCAAACGAATAAGCGTGTCACCTAATGGAAACCAATCAACATTATATCATAACAGGTTGGTTACTTATGATACGGTGGTACTTGGTTGGAATGCGGATTATTTCGAAAATACTGTGAAAGTATTAAAGAAGTGGCCATTTATTTATCTCACGCTATGTGGTAAAGGAAAATATCATTAAAAACCTGTATACTGTAAAACTTCTGGAAAGTCTTAGGCCTTGTTATACTCCATTCCTTTCTATAACAACAAAAAGGTTTTCGCACAAAAGCGGAGCATATTTAGATAGACTTTACACACATTATGGCTTAGAGCAGAATATTTAAAATGTATACATAAAACTAAAAGTTATTAAAAATATTAAAAAATATTAAAAGACTGAACTCAGACAATTTGCAATACTTATTATATTAATAAACCCCATTATCTTCCGAAAAAATATTTTTTTACCGTTTATCAAAGATACATATTTCTATGAAATGGAATTAATCATAAAAAATATTAATTATTAAGTACTTTTATGTCAATGTGTGCTAAATCTGTCAATGTCAGAGTTAATATAACTTGGTTGGTTTACAATGCCAGTAAGCAATCGCTTTTCGCGTGTTTCGACACGAACTTGACTGGTCGGTTACTCTTGCACGAATCCATTTGCATAAAGGTTACACCCGCAATTGTATCTTAAACAGCAGTAACATTTTAGTAGTAGGTGACCCACGTGTATTTAATATCAATAATATAGAAGAAAGTAAATTAATAACTTACATAAATATGTAATTTAGGTTTCTATGTTACTTGATTGATGTTGTTATAATTCCATTTCTAAGTATCATCAATTGCCCCTCTAATTAAATTATCACCATTATAACCAAGAAATCAAGATAGATAGATACACAATAAAGTACATTCAAAGAAGTACATAATTTTGAAGAATATAAGGTTACGAAATCTCATGGAATCTCATCCTGGGATTAACTAGTATATTTATTTTATTTATTACTTGAAAGCTTTGCACGCAATTATATTATTTTTAATATAAATTAATCTCCATTTACAACTTCTAGTAAATTGGCCTTATTTGAAGATATTATTAAGTACAAGTTGTACATGTAAGTTTATTTATTTATCAAACATATACTTAAATCTTGATGACCATATATAGAAAATAAAAGCTGTTGACAGGTGAAAAGTTAACACAATGATGGAACACAAACAAGTTTCCTAAGTATTAATTACTGGTTCATAGAAACATGAGACTATAAAATAATAAACAATCCAACCGGTAATGTTAACAAAGTTAAGTGTATAAATAATTATAATGAAACCAAACGGCATTTGATACGATGTTGTCGATAAGTTTCAATTTTGCACTTTAGCAGATAATAAGCACTTCTTTAAAAAATATAATAACTAAGATTACTATTTAGATGAGTTTCGTGCCGTAACTTCAGTTGAGCAGATTATAATCAGAAGTTCAGTTGTCCTGTACCTATTTATTCCGTGCGATATTGTAATAATATTGTATGTAATAAGTAAAAGCGAATTGGTTAGAATATTATTAAAAGAATATTTATTTGTGTTTACTAGAATATTCACTATTTTACTAGATTACTTGAACTCTTGGTTACCGCTTAAGTTTTTAGATCATCATCAAGTGCTTGTTCCGAAAATGGTTCCGAAATTGATGATTTGACTTATTTCTAGCGTAATATTTTCAGGTTGGAGATTATATGTTCTATCTTAATAACACTGACTTAACATTTAAAAAATTAAAATATTTTTTGTATTAACTGAACCATAGTATTCAATTATGTTATCTGTTGACTATGGGATAAGCTTTATATCATATATGTTACATTTTACATCAAAGAACGGTCTATGAGGTAAAATGTAACATATGATATATAAAGCTTATCCCATAGCAGATTTGCAGTCAACAGGGTTGTCCGTATCCACTTATCAACAACACATATTTGCAACCAACCAACCGCAAACACAGCTGCTATCGAAATATAAGTAAACAAATATTAATAAGACATACGTTACTAACATTCTCAAATACCCAAAATATATTTAATTTAAAGTTTATGGTATTTTACGCATAAAGTTAGTAGTATTTTACGTATAGAACAATTATCTAACTCTAGCTCTGTTATCAATTGTCGACAGCCAAATGCTGGCTTGCTATGTGGTTCCCGACATAGAATATTTACTATATTTCTTTCCGTAAGTGTCGTAGGAGGCGACTATGGAAGCAAATACCAGTACCAAATGGGCAGCAGCAGCTATTTATTAAAACCAATGTACTATCTCTAACCTATGTGCCAAGCACGGGGATTATGGCAACACCCTCAATTCGGAGAGAGGTCAATGTTCAGCAGTGGACTAGTACGTCTGTATTAATGATAATGATGACTGTTAAAGTACTTCATATGAAGGAATCATGTCCATTTATTCGTTTATAATTTGGTTTGCTAGAAACGATAATTTTGATACAATTTGGAGACACTTCTCATTTATATTTCCCAGAAGTAATCAACATTCCATTTGTCCACTAAAAATTTATCATAATCACACGCAAAACAAATAATTCTCGTTCGTCTTCTCGGCATAATGGAGATAAAGCTACATCTACGTATGTCTCATCAGTGGGCGGTATAATGCTCTTTATAGCACCAATCTATTGACAGTACATTTCATGTCACGAAGACTTTAATACCATTTAACATAATAGGCCTTATGTGGGTCAGGGATTTAAAAACTTGGAAAGGAATAATCAGCGTACACGCATCGTTTTAAGCACGTTAATTACCAATATTATCAACTCCTTATACATCCTGTTAGTAGTGTTGTGATATAACACAAATATTTTGTGGATAGATCTTTATGTTAACTTTTCAAAATCTCTGAACAAATGTAACCTACGTCCTAACCGCATATGCATTAAAATTTATTTTAAATTTTTAAAATCATCTTGCCTTTAATTGTGACATATTAATACTGTTAGTATGTATGGGCTGTAAGCTCTATTTTCCTACAGCTCTGGACAAATCAGATTTTTAATGATTGTCGCAAAACAAATATTTATTTATTAATTACTGTTTTGTGTATTTCATGTTGGACCACTCTATGAAACTTTAATTCGATTTTTTAATTGAAATAAATTATTTTAATGTTACTTTAACATGTATATACAGTCCAAATTTCAGATTATAAGTTTATAAATCTAATTTTACTAAATGTTTCTAACTATTCCTTGATATACATCTAAATAATTATTTATTTTCCATATGGAAAACAACCTTGTTTTTATAATGGGCATCACCTAATCTTGTATGAAAAATGCTATGAACTATCAATCACACAGTATTATTCAGAACAAACACGGCGTGTTTATCCATGTGTGAATTGTGCCTTTATAAAACAATATCATAATATTAAATAGTTAAGTATCAAAAATATTAGTGTTTACGATATTGATTTAAAGCTTTATCCATGTTAAAACATTGCACTGATTTTTAAAGTTTTGCACTGTTAAATATACTTAGGAGTTAGATAGTTCGCACTGCAGTCAGTTTCGCCTTCACCGGCGGGGTCAACGATTCACGACTCGTCAACAAATCCATCGACAAGAATAACCCGTTACACTGCATCGGCTTCCAGCGGATTTCACTCGTAAGCATTGCCTACTAGACCATTTTATACCTCCACGGCGTTTTATGGCTAAAGACGCTCGCGCTAATTTAATTAGGTGAAAAAAATATTCTGTATTCTAGGTAAGATTATGCGAAAAAAAAGAAGAATATGCGAAATGAAAGCATCAATAGAGCAAATAGTGTTTACTTTTAATATTAATGAAATCCGGAGTTCATCCTAAATGAATTGCTTTATTATGTTACTTAATACTAAATTTATTAATGGAATACAAATCAAATCACAAACCACACACCCAATAATAGTTTTATAGAAAAATATATTTAACATATATCTACATCGTTGATGACAACCAGTTATAACGGATTAATCTGTCATCTTCACTTATCCCATGTTGATTGATCTCGATCGGATAACAGTGATGCTGATATTGAGAATGTTATTTTATCCGACTTTATTTCCTTTTCAATTTAGATGTTACTTATTCTTTAAACTTGATTCAGATAAGGAAATACAAAATAGTAGTACATTATATAATACTTTGAGAGAGAATCTGTTTTTTTTTTACTCATTTTACCTCAATCATGTGTTTTAACATATTTCAAGTAATCATTGCGATTCAAAAGTTTTAGAGAATTAACTGTGTCATGAATATCATCAAACATTAAACAATATAAATACTAATAGTTATAGGCCTATCTAGGTTGGAAGGATAGTTTACCCTTAACACCACTCTTGTTAGTATGTTCTATTCCCGTAACCCAGTCAAGGTATGGAGAAGAAACACCCTAGGGGTTTTAGTCGGCATTAGATTAGATATCGGAGTTCATTTTGTTTCTAAATTAATGAGTAACTTCTCTTTTTTTCACAGCCCATATAAAACTGCTGAGCGCGAGCCTCCCCTTTTCTGGAGGACAAAAACATTCACCCACCACGATTATCCAATGCGGATTAACGGAGTAACTAGACTTGGAATAAATATTTGCAGGCCGTACATACTACATTTATACTGATGCGCGGAATGAACTGAGCCAGTTGGTCGTCAGTTTCCCTTATTTACAAATTGTTCTTAGAAGTATTATTATTAACAAAATAGATTGTATTTTTCGATATTTACAAAAAATACTGAGGCCATATTTTGACAGCTTTATAAAATGTTAAGATACCGAGAAAATTATTATGCCGATATATACACATATGTATATATCATAATTGCCATTTAAGATTAAAGTACTTCGTTTTAACGAATTTCAGTGTTTCTTTAATTTTCTTATTTTTGGTTCCTTTTTCGATGAAAAACCGATAATCGTTTGAGTAGGTAAGAGCTGGAATGGAGATCGCATCTCAGCAAACATAGTATAGGACGCCTCCTAGTTATATGGAGCGATGATTTGCGGAGGGCGTCTGGAAACTGAATGCGTGCAGACAAAAACCGATCTAGGTTGCGCGTCTCGTAGCGAAAATAAATTATTTTCATATCAATTCCTTTTTTTTTTAAATTGTTATAAAAATATCGCATGAAACGAAACGACATTCGTCATTTGGATACTTATCGCACTTGTATCTTAAATTTGATTAAGATTATAGTATTTGATTTATTTTAATTACAGTCTTTTTTAACACTTTTTCTGACAAGGCTTTAAAATTTAATCATTAACCTCAGTAGAAGAATATCATATTTATTACGGAAATTTAAATCCAATTGAGATGATAATATTTTTGAAGTATAAAGTTTTATAGCCTGAAGTAAGTAACTTACTTGAGCTGAAAGCTCTTCTTACTTGAACTTTTTTGATGGATTATTTTATGGACATTTAATTTCTTATTCAATAAAAAGATATACTCTGATAACAATCCTATCTACATCCGGATTATCCCGGGATCCCAAAATTATCTGTAGACAATCCCTAAATTCCAGAATCTAATTCAAATCTAATTATCCAAATCTAATTAAAAAAGAGCTGAGAGCGAATTCTCAAATCAAGGGTTACATTTCTACATACATACATATCGTCACAACTGTCTCCCTTAGGGGGTAGACCTTACTTTCCTTCTTCCCATAAATTCTTTGCTTCCTCCACCACCATTACTATCCTCATGCAAGCCTACAGGTTAAGGGTACTCTTGACCTGGCCTTTTTTAAAAACTTCAGCAATTTGGTTGTCAATGTATGTTTTCCGTGGTCTTCCTCTCCACGTTCGTGGTCGACCCTTTCATCCACATTCGCAAGTTCTTAGTAATCATATCTCAATCGTATATCAAATCGTAACCGTATATCAATTACTACTTCCAATTAATCTGTATATTATACAATTACTTCTTGCGTGTTCCACATGACAAGTATTACATATATAACTAGTGAAAGGCAAACTAAGAACTAAGCTCTTCGATTTGGATTACTTTTAGACGCAACGGAGCTGAACGCTTTTCCAAACTATTATTATTTGCTACAGATTTCTTCTAGATACATATATTTAATATTTTTATTGGTTAAAGACAAGTTCAGTTTCTGTTTACATGGTATGTTTGATATGAGGAGAAGAACACTATATTAATTAATTAAATTTTCAAAATACATAGTTTTGAATATTTATCAAGAATTAAAATTTTATATAATGACCGCTTTGTCCGCGTCACTAAATATTAAACCTACAATTTAAAAGTTACCATTAATATATTAATAAAAGCCTTTAATAAAAATCGTTTTCGTAATAACTTCTAACTTGATATTTAATTTCTTACACCTATTCTAATGAAAAACAGAATAATGTTATCGATGTCAAAAATTACCTAAGTTAAATTTATCCAATTTATCTGTTTCTCTCTACTTCTTTGTACGTAAATGTCTTTTATAAATGTTGTGTACATCTTTGATTAGAAATACATTTTCCTATGTAGGCACACTAGGTATATACTTTTCTTAAGTTTATCTGTTTTTCTGTGGATGAACCATGACTTTATTTTTGTATCACATCCCAATATATTTACCGTTTAAATAAAACAACTCCCTACAAAGTAATTTACCTAATGATAAAGTAAGCATTAAAATTGGTTTAGCAGCTACACAGCATAAGCCCTTGCAAACATCGTCTGTCTGTCTGATATAAATTGTCGAATTTGTTTTGATTTCCTCTAATATAATAAATCTTAATACATTGATATATATATATATATATATATATATATATATATATATATATATATATATATATATATATATATATATTATTGGTGAGTTCATTGCATTATAGAAAAATAACCCGCTATCTTTCTGTATAAACGATTATTAATTATTACGACTGTTTACACCAATTAACTAATGAGAATAACATCACGATGGTGGAGGACTAATTTATATTTCATTTTAATGTCACATTTTTTAATTGCATTCTAGTTTGTACAATCATTCATTGCCCCACATTGAATAAAACAAATAAAGTTTTTTTATTTAACCAGTTGGTAATCATGATATAATGTGAAGGACGATTTTTGTAATTTTATTGCTATCAATAGAATTAGGTACCTCCATAATTTATTTTTAACTTACAAATGTTAAAATACTTGAGGTCAAATAATTTTGTTGTAATTCCATGTTACTCATTATTTAAATTTTAATATAAGTAATAAAAGCAATATACAGTAACGGTTGCGTCGCATAAAGGTTTTCATAAAGCAATAAACGACAATGTAATGTATCAGGTAAAAAATTGTCAGCTGGTGAAAGTATATCAACAAAAGATAAGGTAAGTCGTAAAAGTCCTATAGAAATCAAATTATGACACCACACAAAATATTCAGGTACAGTAAACCATTCACACGACGCTGCGTTTCACATGTTCCCGTCTCGTTCCGTAACTGAAAAAGGCACTAATCACTGGCATATGTCACATTTTCCTATTTAAAAATGCGCTATGCTTTTAACCTTAAAGCAGATGGGGAATCCATTGATTTTTCGCGTTGCAAGTTGACGTCACGAACGCGACAGTCTGGCGCATTCGGCGCGCGCCGGCACGCGTCTCACCGGCGACTGGCGAACTGAATAACGTAAAGTAGTCGAGAGGAAATACCAGTTACCATGCGATTCTTTACGAACCAGTCGCAATGTCGACCTTCTGCACCGTCTTGTATACGCACCACAGCTGATTTCAATGCAATAGTAACTAAAAGGGAAATATAAAAAACGCACTCCGGTGTAAAAACATAATAAAGGCTATTTTCACGTTTTTAACTCTTAATGATATTGTGACAACGGAAGATAATTATACAACGGATCAATAATTTGAAGAAGCCGTTTAAAGCGGCAATATGACATACATATAGACAGACGTAGTGTATACGTCATTTTCCTTTAATATGTGTAAATCAGTTGTGGACAGAGTTTAACTGTATCAGCATTTATTAAAGAGCATTTTGACTCAATTGTTTAAAGATAGACGGATTATTGCACTAATTATGTTTTTATCTATAAGTGCTATAAGGAATAGATAGTAATAGATGGTTTAATTAATATTAAATAATAAAATACTACAAGGCAAATTGCGCCCAAAAGGACAATTTTTATCTAGGACAAAATATACTACTATTTTATTTATTAAAAGTACAATTTCATATGTACTAAAGTAAATTTGTTTATTGTTATAATAACTCAAACTATTTTATATCACGCCTTGTATTAATTTTTTTGATGAGGTGGAGAGCAATTTTTGCTATATTTTTCTTTCAGGCGTATATGTTTGAAAATAACGCTTTTATGGTTTTTATTAAAGGATAAAAACATAAGAAACGTATTTAAATAGTACTAATAACTTAATAATTACTTATTTGACTCACTCGTTAGAATAATCTATTCAAAGAACACATCCATCCCAAATATAATTTGTCCAAACATTACACCAGTATTAATTTGTTATATTCCTTGTTCAAGAAAGCACTTCTTTAATAAGCAAAGTTAATTCAGCTACAACAAAATCTGTAAAACTAAAAATTTTAAGCGGCTCATTATTTTTTTTTTCATATGCGAAGAAACTTTTTCCCTTATCTATTATAAAAAAGAGATAATCTAGTAGTCACAATCAACTAATTAAAAACTATGTTTTTTCTAACATATATTGATTTACTATATAAAAATAAAATACACCAAAGTTACCAGCCTTGACATAGTTCATGTGACAGGTATTCAAGCTTTTTTTGCACAATTACAATGATGTATTTAATAATGGTTTCAATTAAAATCTTGATAAGGCGTTTACACAAATACATTTTAATATAGTTAGTTATATGTAAGACGAAGATCCGATAACAGGATTATTTTAAGAAGCGCCTTTAATATTCTAATAGCAAGAGTTGGCTGGCTGACAAAGCAGTCATAAGAGAGAATTAAGAGATAATTTGTAATTTAATCACATATTACATTGAATTGTTTACGAATCTTCTGAATATCTGAAATGCAAATTCAAACCGACAGTCAACTTATGTCAACCGTCATAATCTTTTTAAATATCGTAATAAAAGTTCGTCTAAACAATTTCTGAAACTGTAAACCTTACTTTCCTTAATAAAAAAAGATTTTCCGTAAATAAAATTTATATTATTATAAAACTTTCTCTAACTAATAGCTTCATCACTGACTTTGTTTTGCTTTTTTAAACGCAAACGAGAATTAAGAAATACTAAAAACAATCCGTGCCAATATTCTCAATATTTTTTACATTACACAAACTTAAAACTTTTGAATCATAAATGTAACAGAACAAGGCCGACGACGCATGTGTGATGCCTCTGGTGTTGCCGATGTCTATGGGCGGAATTAATTGCTTTCCATCAGGTGAAACGCTTGCTCGTTTGCCTCCCTATTCCATAAAAAAAACTTTGATTCTCAGTAACAATAAATTAAAAATTCATCATACATTAAAAAAATTGTCGAATTTATAATAGTCCAGTCATTATATAAATTTGAAAATGCATGTGAAACGAGAAGGTTAAATTTTGGATATTACATGGAGGAGGGGCCTCGAAAAGCCTTACTTCAAATTTTCGACCAAAATTGCCTATATGAATTTTCCGCCATCTTGAAAAAAGGGTTAAATTCAGTTTTTTCACAATAACTCGGTTCAACGTAGATATACGAAAAATGTAATATAATACGATATAAGGTTTTACAGAGAATTATTGCGATACAAAATAAATAAATAAACCAGACAAGTTATGAATCAAACACATGAGATTTATTAAACAAATAATTTTGTGTAGTAAAAAAAAAAATAATTACTGGCGGTCATTTTTTATATTTTTCGTCGATTTGATGCTCCTAGTTGAAGAAGATTCTCCACAGTATACTCTTCGAATCGTAAAGACGCTTGAATCGCAGGAAGTGATACTTTGATGGTCGAAACAACACCATCATCGTCGTCGTCATTGAATAGAATGTCGATTCTGGCGACGTTGTTGCATGTTAGCTCACTACAATGCAGGCAAATAACCAAGCAGTTAATTTCTGTTTTCCTGCACCGTAGGTCCAGATTCTCTCGAGAGTATATAGTGATAAATTTCGACTTTCCAATATTATAAAAAGACGACGTGGTGTCGCAACCGCTAAAAGCATGAATGTTCTCAAGAACAGACTTATCATTCTTAAAACTATTCGAGAGACTATAGTTTTGCCAGTGTATTGCCTTTAGCTGGTTTGCGAAAAGATATATATATTTTTGTCTTGTATAAGTCTAGTAATTAAAACCAAAAAATTGATATCGTCGATGATTCCCAACGGTCGCTCTAGAGGCGCGCTCTATGGCGAGACGCACATTGTAACGTCAGGCGCATTGCGGTCAACTTTGCGGCGCGGGAGAGGTCGTAATTGTTGTCATATATGAAAAATAAAAAAAAATAAATTGTAGGTCTGAAAACGCTCTAAAAGTTTGATCCTAGACATTTTTTCAATATCTATTTTGAGAAGAGAGAAATTGCATTTTTTACTACCGAAACTTGGCTTTATTAATCTATATCTCAATAACGATGAACAATATGTGAAAAATGTAAATGACCTCAATTGTAGACCACAAAAAAGCATTTCATCAAAACTTTCGTATCTCAAAAGAGTTATTGTGAAAAAACTAAATTTAACCCATTTTCAATATGGCGGAAAATACACATCGGAAATCTTGGTCGACAATTTAAGGTTAAGCTTTTCTAGAACCTCCCGATTTAATATACACAATTTAGAGTTCTTGGTTCACATGCATTTCTAACCCGTTTTTTCTGACGTAATGACTGAACTATAACTTTATACTAGGCTTTCGTCCTACTGCTTTTAATTTTTACCCGACGGGGGTGCTGCCTGCTCATTTTCGCCTTTCTAACCCATAAAAAAATTAGTACCTTATTTATTTCGATACGGAAATCGAACTCTTTAGTCAGATAGCGAACACTTCGTCACCGGACCATTTCGGTCATCAAGTCAGAGAAATATTTATTAAAGGAGTGTGTGGGAAGTTCTACAATTTTAAGTAGTAATATCTTATTATCAATAAGCGAACGAAAAGCTATTTAAGCACATATCACGCACAAATGAGTGTGAGATTTGGACTTGTTAAAGCTATGAAGGAGTGTAAAAAGATTAAAAATTAAGCAATTTTCGTCGAATTTCAACCTCAGGAAGATCACTAGTATAGAATGATACAAAACAGGCTACAGTAATAAATAAACTAAAAAATATGCGATAGACAAAATACTTACGTAGCAATGGAAAGCGGCTCGTGGGATGCTTTCCTAATGGCGTACTGATGGCGCTTATATCACTTTGTGAACTATGCAGACTGCTCTTACCACTGCCATTTGCTGATCCCAGCTCCATTCGCATACGCATATGACGGCTGTAAATATTACAAAATTAAATATACATATAATTTTCGAACTATACAAAATTTAAATGTTAATAAAACCGTTTACCTTTTAGGTTTCGTGTTCGTGCTAGTAGATTTAGAGCTTAGCATTCTAGTAACACTACATGCAGTCTGCGACCGTTGTAAAGAAAACGAATCGACTTTCGATTTGACCTCCTTGAAAGATTTCGTATATTCGTTCTTTATTTCTATCGAATTTTTCTTTAGGAAATTTTCACGTCTATCGTTTTTTTTCGCTGTTTTGGGGCTATTTTGTACACTATGTTCAACATCAGTCTTTCTACTTGCCAACAAAATTTTTAATTTGCTTGGCACATCACGCTTAGGCATTTTGTACTTTTTTAAAGTAAAACTTCTCTTCTCTTCTTTATTTTTATCAGACACTCTTACATCTTTTTCATTGTTAAGAGAGTTTCTTTTACTTATATTTTTGGGAGTCGCATCATCATCCATCATATGAGATAAATCCGAATTTTGCTCTTCTAATGTGTCTTCTAGCGGCGTAAAATATGTATTTAGCTTAATAGGAGTGGAATGTTTTTGACTACATTCTGAACGCGTTGAAGGTGTAGATGCAGGGGACATATCTTTTATAATATTTAAAAATACTGGCGAAGCACGATGGTTTTCGAAATCGGTATATACCCCACTTGATTCCATGCAAGAATCTTCACTTCTCGTTACGATCAATGGAGCATTTCCATTTCCATTTTTTCCCCCGTATAATGCACCATCGATAACTTGAGCCTTTCTATCACCTTTATGCATATGGTCATCTAGTCCATCGGCGTCACTTTCAGTAAAGAAATCAGAATCGGTCATTGGATCAACTCTTCTTGTAACAGGAACATTTTGCCAATCCATATCGATTGTATCTTCTCTGGGACCCATTGGATTATCGGCACTCCTACTTACTGGTCTTGACATTTCTCCATCACCTTGGTAACCATCTAAACTAGTAATGCTTGTAATACTTGTTATAAAACTGTTAGAGACTTTAGACGTTTCCATAGATTTTGGGTAGTCATTTTTACTGTCAGAATATGTTTGTGAATCATGTAAAGTTGATGCAGAGAATTGTGAATATGTACTTATTTCACCATTTATGTCTGAACTATCGAGAGGTAGATCCTCAGGAGAAGGAGTTTGTTCGATGCGATTAGTTACACTACGATTGTCATGTCTTCCATCTAAAGGAATATCCAAATTAACCGTTGTATCAGCGATTGAGCTTGCTGGATCCAAAATACTACTGTGAATTGACGACATAAATTCCTCATCAGCCACATTAAACGTTAGATCATATAATCTTTCTTTACCAGATATTTTTTCTAACTCCGGTTTATTAACGTCGGTAATATTACACAACAAATTGTCGTAACTATTGCACTCTACGCTTTCATCATTATCTTTAAAGATAAAGGCTTTAAGGGAAGCAATTTGAACTGGCTGATTTTCAAAGGTATTTGCTTTTCTTTTAATAATATTTTCAAAAGTTTCATTTTGTATTGTGGATGCTGCAGAATTGCTTTCAGTTTTATCAGTTGAAGGTGTATCACCGTTGTCAGGAGATTCTTTGTAATCATTGTTATCACAAAATATCGGTAGACCTTCAACAGTAGGAGAAAAAGAGTTTTCTAAATAGCATATATCATCCATTTGATCAGGTGTCAAAATACCTAAACTATCATCCAAAGAGTTTTCTTCATTATTTCTACTAAGTGAATTATCATTCGGACTTAAATTTGGCTCACAGATTCGTGAATTTATATGTGGTTTCAATTGTAAACATAAATCAGATCTTGTATGAGTACCAAATGTTTTTTTATCTGGAATAGTAACCGATTTCTCACAGGAATATTCAAACTCCTTTAGGGCTTTTTCGTCGAAGTTTATAACATTTGGTAACCTATCAATTGATTTTTTAGGAGAATGTGTAATCTTTACATTTTGAGACCTTTCATTTAACAATTCATTTTGAGAAATACTCCAAATATCAGATTCGGAATTTCCCTTCTGAGATGTAGAAGGGTTTGTTAAATCAAACAACAAACTATATGGTCCAGAATCATCGGACTCCTTTTCTTCTACAAACTGTTGCGTAAAATCATTTATCAAACTTTTGTTTTTTTGATCTTGTTTTTTACTTATATTATTCAATTTTTCCCGTAAATCCAAAATTCTAGGGTTTTGTTCCACTACTTTGTCTAAATTAAGGTTCATCTTAGGAATCAAACTGTGATAAGTAGAATGAAATATTTTTTCATTTACATCATTGCTTAAAGTATTTTCTGCTGTTTGTATTATTTTGGGGATATCGATAGATTTAATATCACCTGAACGAAGGCTTCTTATTAAAGAATAATCATTAAAACATACTCCATTGATATTTAAAGATCTTGACTTGACACTTCGATCAACTGGGATCTGAAATGAAAAAACAAATTAAATGAATAAGAAAAATAAGAAGTGCTCCTTTAATATATGACTACACTTTTACAACATTACATTTTTGTTACGTATTGTATCCATTACTAAAACGTCGTAAGCAAATTGCTATCTAATTTTCAGTATATTTATGGACGAGGATCAGATTTAAAAAAAATACACATTCTTTATTTCAATGAAAGGTGTGACTAAATTATTAAATCTACATTGATACTTAACAATGAATTCCTGTTCAGAATATTTTTTACACTCAAAGTGTTAATTACTATTTTAAATATTACTTATTTCGAGACCGATCCATTTAACTCATAGGTTTATATCAAAGCCCCCCACTAATACGTTTGTTCATCACGGTTCAGAGCGCCCCGTCACGCAAGCTAGTTCAAATCCACCCAATTGTACTTGGCGAGTCTACAGTAAAACGCTTTTATACATGTATATGTTACATTTATATGATGTTCTAGTAAACTGGTTATAAATTAATGCTGTACTGATGATTATAAATTATATAATATTAGAATATCAATTAATGATGATTATTATATACCAATTAATGATGATTCCTGATGTTTACGTAAATTTTGTGTTATAAGAAACATTACACATAATAAGTATATGGAAAGGAAAAACAAATTTTAAAACAAAACTAAAAATAAATACTGAAAGATACGAATTTTAAATAAAAATTTAATTTTTATGAATTTACAATTAACAATTACGAATGTCCTCAAAAGAGATATATTTCGTAAATTATTTATGTTAAAAGCAAAGAATAATAACAGTCTAAATATTTTCTTTTAGATATATCTGGCCCTTTCAGCGATATAGCTATTAGAGGTAGTAAACTGAAGTGGTGTTATGCTAGTTATATCTATTGGAGAACTGACAAATACTGAAATGAAGACAGCGTTCTGGTAAACGTAGAGATAATACCAACCCCCAAAATGCAGGAACGATCTGTATACATTGCAAATCATACTAAAAAATAATCACAAATAACTCTTTAATCTAAGCTATTGCCAGTCCTTTTATATGTGCAGTCTGTGGGTCAACTATACGCAGCGGACGGTCAGTGCACGGGGTGTGCAGTATAACAATGCGTTCAGGATGCTGTTTCATGTTCCACCCTGGTGTAGCGCATCTACTATGTTTGTTGAAAGACGAACTGATGATTTTTACGCAATCATTCGAGCGCGATGCGCATCTCTTCTGCGTTGTCTGCGCTGCAGCACAAACAGCATCTTGAGCATACTGGCTGACAAGTGGGACTCTCCATTGCTGACACACTGGGTTTCCTGCATACTAATTTCAGGTAGTATTGGGGTGTCTCCTTTTTTTATTAATGATCTTTGTTATACTAACAAATATATTGGATCACTAGTATGAAATAAAATTATATTATTATTATTAGGAAGGACAAAAATATAAATCTGTGAAATGAACGTTATTCTGATAAATCTAATACGCGTATTAAATTTGTCTTTATACTTGATCTGCAGCCAGTGTGAATCAATCAAATCTATCAGTGTCCTTGCAATTTCAGTTTTCAATTTAAAAAAAATGAAAAAAAAAGTTTTATTAGATCATTACAAATATCAACTGTACATATTAGTAAAATGCATGATGCCTATTGGAAATTATACTAATGAACAGCAGTACGTATGTATGTGTGCCGCCTTAAGCGTACACGTTAGAGATAAGTATCAGAGCGCAAAGTCACGAATGTGCCAACGATTGAATCAATTGTGGACTGCAATGAATAATTTTCCCAACTAAAAAGTATACCGACGCTCAACCCAATTAACAATTAACGACGCTCAACAATGAAGCAGAGCGGTGTGGTATGTAGATCGATACGTTCATTTGATCACTCCAACCGCAGTTCTATCGTTTATTCATCTGTACAATAGCGCTTCTGTAAAATAGCATAGCCTTGGGACTGGTTTACTTAGAAAATTAGTATGGCCGTTTTGTGTGTTTGTTTCGTTAAATGCTACGGGCTTTGCCCTCTGCCAAGCTCGCCTTTTAAACTGCAATCCCACAAAATTATTTAGATTAATACCCTTCTAAGTAATTTTCCACCTCTTTTTCAGTTCAGTCGTAAGTGATTCAATCATAAAACATATTGAAATAAATTTGACAAAAGTAATTTTCAGAGTTTTTTCTTGCAAATATGATTTAAAACTATAAATGCGCCGGAATGCCAAAGTCACCGACATAGCTCTCCGAGTTAACATGGTAATGGACTAGTCACGTTTATTAGAGAATCGACAATCTTTGGAATTAACAACTGTTGGAGTGGAGACCGCGCCTTGGCAATTGTGGTGTAGGATGTTCCTGACCAATCTCCATCTGCTACAATATCGGCATACTTCCTTTGCTTTCTCCACACTCATTATTCTCCTCATGCAAGCCCGCCGGTTAAGGGTACTCTGGCCTTTCTTAAAAACTTCAGCAATTTCGTCAAGGTATGTTTTCCGTGGTCTTCCCTTACCGACCCTTCCATCCACATTCGCAACGTAAATTTCATTCGCCAGTAAGTTTTTCATCCATCGATCTATATGCCCAAAGTATCTAAACAAGCAGATGGAACGACTCTTTCAGAATATACGAAAATCTGAAAGAGCTGTTCATATTTGATATTTTTACTCAAACTTAATAACCAAACGAAGCAATGGCGAAGTGTTCGTTTTGTGAGCCAAGTGTTTTAGGTTCTATTTCCTATTATTAGATTTCACCAGAATTTAAAATAGTCTTGTTAGTTTACTTCGTTTCTCCTCAAATGTTGCTTAAAGTTGGTATGTTTTTTTGCGTCAGGTAGTCGACCTCTTTGATGACTGGATGAGCTCATTTCATACACTTTATACAGATACATAAGTATAGTCATAACGCTTGGATCATCCTTATGTTAAACTGGTTTAAAACTTTAGCTAACGAAGCGATTGAATCACCACTTTTTGCAATACATTCTTTATTGTCAATGAAACGTTTTTACCGTAACACACCATAATGGTCTAAAATCTATTTAGAGTCCGGAAATGGCTTCTCCTAGCGCCTGATTAACTATTGTGTTTATGACCTTTATAGAACTATCTATTTATGGTGGGCTTCTAAATTAAGTGGTTAGAATACCTAACATCCAATCCAAGCAATAAAAACGTAAAATAAGTTTACTAAAAATTAAGAGTTTGATGTCCATTGTGTTTCATCGTCACTCTTGTTAGTCTTGTCATTTAACCAAATTAATCAAAATTTTTCATAAATACATAAATTTTAAAAGAAATTCGAACCCACATCGAACGTATTCCATAAACCCTCGACCACTCAGCTCGAGCCTTTTTTTAAAAAGGACTACTAATGGTTTGATATGACTATAGTTTTTGCTAACCATTCCAAATAAGCTAATAATGCTTGTACGTGAAAAACATGATTAACATCAATATTCGTTTGGTATAATTGAACCACGACCTAAATGTGGTGGTGCTTAGTGAATTTTTCTTAAAATTTTTTTTCCAATTTTACATTCAGTAGTTAACCTTTGCCACTAATACACTTCTTTGCAAAAAAAACGGGCGGTATTGATTTTTCTACATTATTGGTAATAATTTACTTCTAAAGAGGTTTTAATAGCCAAACTATGTTACTGGCAGTTAATAAAGAGTCTGGATATGAAAAGTATTTAATTCCAAATTCGAAGCGTTTGTTTTTCAAAAAAAATAATCCCTTTTTTAGTTTTTAACTTTTTATTTACGTTTCGCGGGTTTGTTGTGAGAAGGTTGTCAGGCAACTAAAACTAATTTCCTGTTATTTTTAGCCTATCTTTATCTTTTTATCTTTGTGTCTATTGTAATGGCAGAAAGAGGAATAAGAGCTAATAAAATTATAGCACTGCTGGAAGAGGAGTAGCCAATGTTAGGTCTCACAGCGGTTAAACGTGAGTTGTTCAAGTGTAAAAAACCTGGACTCGATACCAAGGATACGACAGGTTCATGACCGCTTTTTAGCGCCTGACGTCGAGGAATGAGAATGAAAAAGGAGGAACCGCAAATGCAGTTACATAAACCTCAAAAAAACCTTGAAGTGGTTAATAACAGAGTAGCACAACGCATCTTTATTATGAACTGGAAAGCGGAAAACGTAAGCGTGACGGCCAGTATTTAAAATACAAAGGTGTGCTCAAGCAGCACATGAAAGGATGCGGGATAGAGCCTTAAACCTGGAAGGCACCAGCGTCAAACCGTTCGCAGTGGAGGCTATCGGTTTACGACGCTGTCCATAAATTTGAATACCAACGAAGGCGAAATCTTGACTCAAAACTAGAACGCATTAAATAGGTATTATATAAACCGCCTTCAAATATTTCTTACAACTATAATGATGGAGTCTTCAGATATTGCACCTGTGCCCGCACGCGTTTACAGTTTAATTAGTTTAGAGTGGCAACGCTTCCGCGACTCCTGCGGTGTCGTGGTTGCCCGTGGGCGGCGTTGATTGCTTTCCATCAGGCGACACGCTTGCTCGTTTGCCCTCCTATCCCATAAAAAAAAAAAAAAAAAAAGTTTATATCAATCATATGAGGTCTCACAAGTAGTACAGTGTGCAGTCGCTGTGGCCGAAATTGGCCTAGAAGCATCATCATCATACCTACGCTAGCTAGAAATAATTTATATGACAAAACAACGTTTGTCGGGTCAGCTAGTGATTTATTAAAATTTATGGTGTAATATATATAATAGTTATATTTAACTCAATAATTTTTTCTTGACTAAAAATTTAGGTCATTCACGATGGACCATATTACAACAGCATAAATTATGTTACGCTTGTGAGCAAACACGCTTTGTAACTCTTATCGTAAAACCGCTAAACGTGCTAACAAAGCCCTAAAGATTAGATACGTACGAGTATACTCGTAGATGACAGAAAATCAGTCTGTTTCACTGAACAGAAATTTAGACTGAGCCATGAATGGTGATTTTACATTAAACATAATGCGTATTGCATTGTTTTAATTTTATTAGCAATTAATTATAAATGTAGTATACAATACAAGTTTTTAGCCATTGTTATATTTATTCACATTTGTTTCTACAGAATAATTAATAAATAAACTTACACATTTAGACACATGGAAATAAATTTGTGTCAAAGACGCTCTGAAAATATTTAAAGACAATACACATCTAAAATACCTACACTTAGGGGTTCGCTGTATAATCATTAGGTACATTTATATCGAAAGATATCATCTATATAGGTACCAGGAACTGCTTGATGAGGTAAGTTGTATTCATAAGGTCAATTCTTTTGTACCTGCTTTATATTATTTGGGTTCTCTATTTAATTTGCGACAAAAGAATTACTTGTTAAAATTTATTAGACCGACAGAAAACCTAAATAGCTTAGTAGCGGAAAGAATTATAGTACCAAGGGTTGCTGGTTCTATCCCTGTATCGGAACAAGTTGCAAACATATATTTATTCAAATGTTTCGAAATTTTAGAGATATTTAGTATAGAGCTATGTGATACTTTACACATAAAGAACTCAGATTGATTTTTTTTATATTTGCGGGCAAGATACACGTTGATTGGAGGTAGTAAGTCTTGGCTATCGCAATATTAAGGAGTGGACAGAGATAGTGAGTGCTGGCGAACTGTTACGCCTCGTTAAAGATAGATAGTTGTGTTAAACCTTCACTAGTCGGAAAAGGATAAAAAAAGAAGAATAATAGATGAGGACGTGCAACTTGGATGGTAAGAAATAACCAACTTTGTACAATGCCTTTTTGGTTCCTTTTACCTCAAACAGAATTCTTTTTGAAATGAATTGTTAGTTCTTGTAACTAGCTTATTTACAAAATGCTGCATAACTTATAGAACTATAGCCATAGATGTAAAATTACAAACAAATGCTTTAATTTTATAAATTCATCTAATGTACGGAATCAGATAAAATAATTCTTCTCAAGCCTCAAACCAAAACATCTACACATTTACACATACATCGCATTATAATTAATTACAAAAATATATTGATGAGAATTGCTCTTGTCTTTTGTATCTTTTATATTCAGAATATCTGGTGAGGTTAACTATTGTATAGATATAATTATTAAATAAAGTGCAAAATAATGACAGTTATTTTACAATATAGCTGCTGTCTGAATTAGTAATTAATAATTTTTTTCTCTAAAAACAAAACAAAATTACTCACGTATACTTACGTATTTACTGTTAATATTATTGATGTTTATTCCAATTTTTGATTTTTAACGACATAATTAGCTCAAACCTTATTGATTATTATTGATCTAATTAACCTAATCGAAGGCAAAGGTTTTTAAAAGGGCAACAAAATAAAATAGAATAAATGCAATGCAAAATCCTCACGTGCACATGGCAACCTACTTAACGCTGAATGAATGATATTGTATTCGTTTCCTTTTTTTTTTTCAGAAAATTGATCTGTCAGCAATTACACGAGTATATTGTGTAATTAGAATATCAATCTCCGGTCTAATCTGGTCTAGTCTGGACAAACTATATCAGAGATCATACATCCTTCACAAACTGCATCATCTTCACCAACCTACGGCAGTCCACTACTGGAATTACGCCTGTCCCGCAGCGCGCCACCTTGGCCGATTTTCGGCTATACGCATCCAATCTCTGCCAGCCACTCTGCACAAATAGTCACTCCGTCTAGCCGGGACGCGTTCCACACGATTTTTTCTAAGACGCGGTTTCCACTCCACCACTTGTCTTTTTTAACGGTTGTCGATTCTCTATCAACTATATCTCACTCTTTTTTTCACTTTAATTTTCTAATTCGAAAAACTAAACAACAACAATACATCATAGATTGACGAACAAAATTTCTTTACAATAAATATTATAGATAATCAATAAATACATTAGATATCCCATGGGCTTATGAAGTAAAAATGTATCTATTATAAATAAAGTGGCAGCCTCCACTATTACTTTTTTTTTATAAACTAGCTATCCTACATGTTGGAAAGCGGCCAGAATAAGTCGAGATAAAATTTATAAATGGCAAAGCACTATTAAGGCAACAAATATATCAAAAAAAAATTTTGAAGGGCTCAATGTTGCAGCCGAATAATAAATAAATAAATTTGAAATGTTATTATTATATGAATGTTATTTATTAATTAGATAGATAAGATAAAGATGACCTTGTTCTTTAATTGAATGTGTTCATGAAAACTGCGAAATGATTAAATTGAATTAAAAAATAATACTATAACTCGTTTATGGCAGTGCGACAGAATATTCTTAAACTGGTCTTGAGTTAAAAACAGGCGCCACGATAATAGGAATTCAATCTCACTATACCTTGCTCTTTAGTGGCCGAGGCATGTTGAATTCATGGACATACGTGTACCGGTTTAAATATTTCTGAACATTTTTATCGTACCAATATCTAGATTACATTTTCAATAACTTCATGTACGTTATTTAATTCTGTAAAAAAGATCAATTTATTTGCGAACCTTTTAAAATTAAAAGACAAAAAATCAAACTAAACAAAACTGCATTTATTTGAATTAAATATTTTTTATATACATATATACTCACGCCTATCTCCCGCAGGGGTTGGCAGAGACCACTGAGCTCCGTCCGCTACAAATCATCGCAACGGCTCTCCATTAGTCGCTTTTCGCCCTTGTGAGAATCAGGACGTGACGGGTGGCGAACTACGTCGCCGTCATTTTTCAACAAATTAGGTATATTAAATTCGTCTTTTTTTTAGTGAATCCCACGAGCCGCAAGGGAAGATGGAGGTCAACCCCAGCAGAGCCCTGCATGCTGAGGTAAGGCATCATAGTACCTGCATGCTGAGGTAAGGCATCATAGTACTCGGTTCAACAAAAACCGTTTGTTGAATTAAATAATCAACAAAAAAACTATCACATTTTCATTCAGACTTTTAATAATATGATAAAACCGCTTCGATTTCACTATATTACAAAATTTCCAAATACTAGTAGCATTTTTGTAAAAGAATCACGTAGGGAGATAAGAGAGTACTTTTAGTTTTTCAATGTAATGCAAGTATTAATTAACTATGTATTATTTATCATATTTATAACATGTACCCGGCGAAAAGGCTCGCTGGTCTTACCATCACGACTCTTTCTATCTTCGTTTTATTTGGGCAATTACGTTAATGGTTGATCATATCTAGACATACCTACTCCATCGCATCTATAAACCGTTTTTGCAGTACATGCTAATCACAAAGAAGAAATTTATTTCACATTTTTCCACTCCCTATTAAAATATGATTGATATCTCTACATACCTTAAAGTTATACCTGCATATATAGCCACAGTACGAGTTTTCACCTTATTTTTAAGTATTTTTAAAATGTAGAAAAACCCTGGGAGATAAGTGACTTCTTGAAACGAATGACTGGATTTATTAATGACGTCGATCAACACAAAGACTGATGGTTAAAATTTAATTAAAACATATATCTTAGTGCTCGAAAAAGAAAAGAAATCATTATTATAATTGACATAAGAAATGGGTCAAATTATTCATACTATGAGCTACTAAGCTAGCTTATTATTTTTGTAGGTATATCTATAAAAGTTAAAACATAGATGCAAGGTTTTAAAAATATGTATAGAAATACGGCAAAAATGTATAAAGAAAATTAGATTTAAGAGCAAACTGATCTGTCAATAAGTTTACCAACCAAAATTTTAGAAAGTCCTCCGGTATAACGATATGGTTATAGAATTGGTTTTCTAACCAACTAAGGAGAGCAATGACGATATTTTTTTCTTTAATAAGACTAATATTCATACTGGGCACCCCATTAAAACAATGAAAGATGAATCAAAATGAAAGGAGAGGTGCTAGTGGAGATTCGAGGGCTCTTAAAGTGGCGTTAGACTTCGGCTTTGATTGCTATTGAACTTACAAATTTGAATCCGTGCTTCAAACTTCTTCCTTCCCTTTTACTTGAAAAATCTAATTTAGAACATTAAAATCTCAACTAGAAAAAGTTAATTTTTAAATACAAATTAAAGTTTGTAAAAAAGAAAATGTAATAACTTCTAAGATGAAGATATAAAAATTATAGTCGATCACCGTCTTGACAAGTCTGGGGCAAAGTACGTTGCTCCCTTCTCGGTTTATACAGCTAATAAAAATTACTGTTACTCATCTGTAATAGACACAAACACCAATCTTTAGAAATTATTATACTGATAAGTTATTTTCCATCATAAGCTATTTTTTTATTTTTATTAAGTTTCTTCAATTAAACTATAAAATTACAATTTACGAAATAGTGTTCAGATGTTAAATATAGAGCAAATAGCTAGATTAATTATTAACAATATTTTTAGATATATAGAAGATCTGTTTTGAAAGACTATATATGTAAAATGAACTGTATTTGGCTTACGATATATAGAAAAAATTATAGTATTTAGTTCAATTAAAGTTCGTAACATAACAATATAGATAATATGCGTGCAGAATATTAATTCATTTTTCCGGTTTTGAACAAAGGTAAATTAATTTTGAGTAAGAAGACTATTAAAAGGCATGGCGCAGCATGAACTGAGTGAAGGTCGAATGATATTTACTTTAAGCCGGTTTTCAGACCAAGTTGGTTTTTAAAAAGTTATGTCGATGTAATTATTGTACAAAAATACTTAAAATTAAATATTTTATAAAAGAAATCAAACTCTTTTAATAAAATTGAGTTCAGTGAGTACACATTAATTTCTTCTCATAATTGTTCGACGAGATCGCTAAAAATTAATCAGAAATTAATCCAAAGAATACAAGAATATGCCAGATAAAACATTTAGTTGAAATAAAAAACTGTTATTATTTTCTTTGGGTCTGGAACACATTTAAGATTTAGGAACCGAATTTGATAATTGATAAAGTCAGGCGTTACTTCGCGGAAGTTCATTATAAAGATGGACAGTCAAACTTAGTTTGGTAAGATTCACGAACACAAATCTGAAAAATAATATTGTGTTTGCGAAGAAATGTATAGCGAATTATTTACCGAGAAACGGTCGACTCCAACACCTCGCCATCGTAGACTTTACGGTTGTCTTTCGTAGAGTCTACTACACCTGAGGATACCTCATGTTGAGGTGAAAGGCGTTGCGTTTGTGGTGAAATGTTGTCACAATACAACATGTTTGACGTTGTAAACATTAGTGCCCATGGCGAGGTATTGGAGGATTTACTGACGGCCGTTTCTCGGCCTCTTTCATCTTGAAAAACCGGATATTTCGTAATAGAAAAGCTTAGCTATGACGTATGTTGAACCGATTTTCGATAATTTTATAATTATATGAAATATTACTATTTATTGCTTATTTTATATGTTAAATAAATGTTATGATTTGACCAATCTGATAAAATATAATATTCTGCAGTGATAATGTTCATAATGATATTAAGCATCGGACGGCAAATACTAATTATTAAGAAGAACATAAGGACGCCGTAATATAATTTCCGTGTCGCAACAAAAAAAGCGGAACCGAATTTGTATGTTAGTCATCTATTTAACTGGCTTTACTTTAGCTTTTTTATTTCTTTATTACAAACAGAACACGTTCGACACCTTTATGAATATGAAAATTGAATTATGAGTAACCACGGATATTTATCATTAGTGTCGATGATCATAATAAATAATAAACATACTATAATCAACTTTTTATATTAATTACTTAAATCTTTTATGAATTTCATTGTTGTAGGCTTTGAAAATTGACATAAAAAAATAAACGAGAACTGTAGTTAATAAACTAAAAACTGTAGAAACCATTAAATAAATATACTTACTGAGCAAAATATATATACTCCTTTGCAAAAAAAAAATAAATAACGAGCACCTTACAGTCATTGGCTTTTCTATGGATAATATTAATATTTGTTATGCTATGTCATTAGCTTAGATGACTAGAAATTTCTTATTTATTTTTTAGTCAATGTAAACAGAAATCAGTGTGAAAATTTAAGACTACGAAGTATTTTTATGGTACTTTAATAAAAAAAGACGACTAATTAATAACGAGTATGACCTCGCCTATGCAGCAATTGGGAATGTCATCATCTTGGCATACTTATTACCAGGCTTTTGATGGTGTCCTGTGGAATATGTCAGCCGAGATCACACGTTTAAGTTCCCTGGTGTTTTGTGGAGGTGGACAGACAGATCGTAATCGTCTTTTTAGAAGGTCTCAGACGAATACCGACCTCTTGCATATAAGCGTCTACATTGCCAGAACGATGGGCCCGAGAATTTATCATCCATGTAAATGAAATCTTCACAAGTTACAGTCAGAGCGGGTGGTGCATTTTGACAAAGGATTCCTGTTATATACCTTTGCGCAATTAGTGAGCCATTTTCAATTACTAATATCCCAGTACAGCTGGAAATTAGGCCCGCCCAAAACATATCAGATCAGAAACGTCATAAGGGGTGATTTCTTCAAAACACACGTCATCGAGTGACGCTATTTCCCTGGTCTTCGTTACACTCGCCGAAGTCGATCCTCGCCATGCAAACAAATTCGAAACTCATCGCATAAGAGTACGCTACTCCAGTTAGAGTGTCCAAGAAAGGTCATTGGAGAATAGGCGAACCTCAATCGAGCAATCTGGTGCTCACCGAGTAACTTGGTAGCCCATTTTGGTAGTCGACTGCGTATATCAGCAGCTAAAATAATCCTCGTTACAGGCCATATTCCAACTTGTAATTTTCGTACCTCTTCAAGGTTTCTTTTGAGGTCTATGTAACTTCATTTGCGGTTCCTCGGCACCTGAGCCACTAAAAAGCGTGGATGTCTGCAACATTTTCTCCCAGAACTTTGCCTTCTCTGAACGGAACCTGTCTCTTGGTATAGAGTTCAGGTTCTTTGGACGATTGAACGACTCATGTTTAACCGCTGTGAGACGTAAGATCTCCCATACACCTGTGGCTACACCCATCTTCCAGTAGCGCTATGAATTTACTAGATCTAATTGTTTTTTCTGTCATTACAATAGATACAGTTTTAAGTCACAATAAGGCAGGACGATGCGACAAACAAATTATTCTACTAAAAATAAAAAAAGTTAGTTTTAGTTACCTGATAACCTTCCCAAAATAAAAAGGTGTTAATATAAAAAAAAACAAGTTTCTTTTCAAAAGTTAAGTTTCAAATTATTTCATACCCTTTAGCCTTTATTAAGTACCCGTAACATAGTTTGGCTATTAAAACCTCTTTAAAACTAAATTATTACCAATAATGTAGAAAAATCAAAACGCCAGCTTTTTTTGCAGAGGAATGTATTCTAATATAGAAATACTAAATGAAATGTGACTAATTAATATGATATTAGTATTCGTTGTACGTTACGATATAAAAGTATATATTTTTGTTATTATCTGTAGATACAGCTAACAATTATACTTTTCCTTTAACAAGTAACATAAATTTTGAATACAAAGGAATCTACGCGTATTATATCTACTAATAGGCGATGTATACAGAAACTTATGGTAACCATGTAATAGCCTGTCAAGGTCCACGGGAAAACGTTTAGCTGCCAGTGACTGCTCAAAGTATTACATCACCGCCGGAAGATGCTAATGGATTTAATTCAATCATTTTCAATCTACTTTAACTCACCGATAAGGTAATGTTCAGACGAAATTGGGTTCATGGTTTCTATTAGATCGTTAGAGTAGACGTGTGATCCGATGGAGACCACGTCTTCGTAAACGTAATATGAGACAACCTCGCTTGATGGAACGACAGCTAAACGGAACGGAAATATAAGAATTCGGATATAATTTAAAATCTCTAATGTACGATCTTACATTAGCATTTACGGCTTTTAAATTTTAACCTATATTATTACTAAAAATTACTGTGATTAGACTAATTAAATCTTAAAAATCATTAATAAGAAAAAACGTATCGGGCATAAAAGAAGCTAATATAATGGTTTACCTTTTCGTCGTTATCATCTTCGCATATTAAAACTAATTTAATTACGTCGTTTTGACAATAAAGTTTAAAAGTATTTTCTATTTACTTGGTATGTGTTTAAAGCGTAACAAAATTTCAAATGAAAACTGAAACGAGTAACGCCGACATTGCGGTATTTTAATTGATAGGAAGTAAGGAAATATTATCATATTAGAAATTGCAGTACTGAGCAGCATTTGTTTTCGTGAGAATCTGCAATTAGCGCCTTGAATTTAAAAATTTAAGTCTTCGTTAGTAGATTGCTAGAAAATGTAGAATTTCGTGTGAATCGTGTGAAAATTTTACAGACAACACAATGCTGATATATGACGTGAATTGTGAATGAATACCAGACAATGTTTGCACTACAATACAATCTTTTACTAAACAAATTAGCAGCTATATCATGAAATGAGACGCAAATGGCTCACACGAGTTGAACCAAAATCGCTATCACGTACAATGACGTATCAATAAAATTAAATGCGCAATTGGATGTATAAATCAGGCACTTTTATCATCAACAGTTTATTGTCACCATAATATTAAAGTTGAAAATGCACTTCCTCAAAGTGAATGGAGTTTGAATTAAATAAGGAAATGAGAATTATATGTACAAATAAGAAATGATTTATAAATCGAATATTTATATGAACATTAAGTACATTTAAATGTAATAAAATAATATTTAAAATAATATTTTGGTAAACATACACATAATAAGTAAATAAAATCCTTATGCGGAAACTGTACCCTTACCCTTAATAAAATCCTTATGCGGAAACTGTACCCTTATTTATTCTACATATAATATAATAAAAGGCGAAAGCATCGATCAAATTTCTCATTTTTTATTAAAAACTGTTAGGATAGCCAATCTAGTTTAAACATTTTAAAATCAGATCTATCTATTACCAGATTCTAATCATAAAATCATGTTTCTACCGCCAACATACTAAATGTGGTAAAAAGGGAACTTAAATATAATAAAATTCACACCAGCTTAAAAAATTTGCAAAGATTAGCTATAGCACCTCTGCTTGCGAATTAAGTTCAATGTAAATTAAGATATCGAATTTTATTTGATCATAATATGGTTTATATTTGTGTCCTTAACAACGGAATTCAAGCGTTCATCGTAGTATTGAACAATGAACAAAATGAGATCACACTACCTATCACTATTTCACGTAGATAATGAACGCACACTCCACCTGTATTACCTACGCTGATTTATATTCATAATGACGTCATTAGATATAATTGTTAATTGTTATAGCTTCACGGTCAGGAATTGCATATTATGCTCAGTCTAAATTTGAATTATAAAAATAATCAAATATTATAAAAATATCAGTAATTATTGAAATAAGCTTAAATAAAGTTAAAATCAATGGTTACCGAGGTAAATATATATATTTTTTAAATTGTCTATTTTTATATAGTTGATTACTTTTTGTTAAAATAAATAGATTGTTATAAAAAAGAAAGCGATGATAATGTGTTTAAAAAATCTATATTTGCGATGAAGGTCCTATTTTATTTTCGAAAACAGATAAAGCGGCAGAATCCGTCTGTCCTTTTTAAAATATTCTACTACCTATACAATTACAATCTAATATACGTGTCGTATATTTAATCTGTGATCACATCTTATCAGCATGGATACAGTGTCTCCGTGTGCTTGTTGAGTAATTCGGACGGACAATACTACCGAAAAATGCGAAACGAGTTGAACTGTGTGGAAAACCGACATAACGATTAAGCAAACACATTGAATATTTATATTTAGTTAAGCAAAAGAAAACACGCGAGCAAGTTGATTTAACACTGTATTGACCTTATTATTTTTCATCAATAATATTTAACATGGTAATAAGAAAAGAGTAGTTAATTATTATTAAGTGACGAGTGAGAGTTGGACTTTTCTCGCCAACTTACATCAATGACGTGTTTTTATTTCATTTTTATACTCTATTATCAGTTATATTATTTAATTATTGTGGAGTATTATATAATATTGTTCGATTAAGGTGTATAAGTGAAGTGATATGAAATAAATGCGTATATCGTGACTTTTTAAATTGATTGAAAAAGTCCATAGAAGTTTTAGTAAAATGGCCACCATTTTATCAAGAAGTAACGTGACAAGCTCACTAATTATATTTCAAAAGATTTGATATTATTGTATTTTACTTTAGACTGGGATAAAAGTTATAATTAATTACCATCAAAAAAAGAAAAGAGTTACTAGTTTATTAGTAATCATTAATGCTCATGCTGTAATACCAAGGATATGTGGGTTTACATTCCCTGTGTTTCAGAAAGGTTTAGAATGATTTAGGAACAAGAGAAAAGAAGGATAGTGCAATGTGAATTTTGTGATGATGTTTTTAAAAGACGTGAAGCGGAATTTTTTTTTTTTTTAAATAATAACAAAATAAAAGTTGTGAAGAACACAACGACTTGCTAGAAAAGTCACAAGTGCCAATACTGTTGTAGGCCACACCAGCCACCTTTTTTTCAAAATTATTATCTATTTTTTTCTAGGTTCTTCCCACCTAACCTTAATCTAATTAAAATGTATAATAATATTAAGATGCATATTAAATACATGATTCAAAATTTATATACTGTTTCTAATGGTTTGATCAAAATTGTATTAATCGGCAGCTTGACGAAAAAAATTTAGTTAATTGATTATTTCTGTAACGTAAAATTAGGAGTGATGAATAAAAATGTCGAATCCCAAAAGCATAACCTATTCAAAAACTAGCGTTGGAAGCCATACAAAGTTAATAATATTAATTGATATTTAAACAGAATTCTTAGTATTTACAACACCGTCTGAGAATAAGGACAAACGCCCGTTTGTGATGAGAATACAAGATATGATCTTATCATGTGATTGTAATGAGACTGAACCGCAAGTAACATATCTTGTATACTTGGAGTTGTTGTTTCCATGTATTATTTAGTTGTCTTTTATCGTGTGTTCAGGTAGTAAACAATTCCATTATTAGTATAAAAGTACATATAAGACTGATGATAACTAAAATGTGTTTACTATAAGTTTTAATAAATGCTTTTCTAATACCTTAAAATTCTACGGAAACCAGTAGATCACTATTACCATAACAATCATCAGATATAGAAGTTGTTTCTTCCATTTACAATAATCTGAAAAAATAATAGATTTGACTTTTTGAATCTTGGTATCGCGCAAATAATAACATTAACTTATTATCGGTTTTTAACACGGGCCGGCTCGACCGTGGAATAACCACGTCATCACAAAATATCAGCGTTAAGTGAGAACGTTTCTCTGTGCTACCACGATTCATAGACAGATACAGTACAGGGATCCGGAGTTCAAACTTCTCTCCTTTTTTTATATCCTTCTTATCCTTCCAGTTTTTCCTTCTTCCCCTCCCATGATCCACATCCTTACCTTAAGGTAGGCAACGCATCTGCATTGCGTACTGGTTTTTTACTTATGAGTACAATTACGAGACAATACTTGTAATCCTTAATTCAACTTTTTTTATCGGTCGATTTTTTATTATACGGTTGAGTAAATTCTGCCCTATAAGTATTATTATTGTTATGCATTAGGGCATAACGGTTTGCTTCCTACATTCGATTACTTTTTGATGCAGTTGTGAAACTATTTGAACGATGAGGGTCCCTGTTTCCGGTTTACAATAAAAACAATTCAATGTTTTTTTTAAGTTAACATAGTATTCGCTATGAATTTTACGAACAAGCTGACAATTGGTAAAATTAATGTTTTTATAATAATTAATTGTAAATTAAATCAATAAATTTATGAGCTAACCAATGGTTTTTTTTTCTACGGCCCATATTTATCCCACTGTTGTGGGATAAAAATGGACACAATTTACCACCAGGCTGCTCCAATGCGGATTGGCGGGATATCAAGAACAAATATACTATATGTATCCCGATACCGAAATCGAGTCTGCGACTCCGAAACCGGTAACTTCGGCACTGAGCTAATTAGGTCGTTTGAACATTACATGTATATATCATACATGAATCAACATATATCAATATTCAATATTCGTCCATACAGATCATTATTCCATAAACCGCCTGTACAATAGTTCTTTCAACACAGAGTATTTTTCTTACATTGATAAATTTGACTACGCAGGTCATTAATAACAGAAAAGTAGTGAACCAAATAAGGAATTGTAAAACCAGATTTCACCGCTATCTCTGATGGATGCTATCACACTTGAATACGCAACGTAAGAGACATTATCGTTTTTGAAAGTAAGTTTGGTTAAAGTTAGAACGTGGGTGTGATTTACTAGATACATACATACTTTAAAAGTATGTAACAAAAGGGGTCGTTTAAAGAAACTTTAAAGAGAAGTTAAAAGAGAGAACTAAATTATAGGTATTATAGTAGGTATGCTGCAAGTAGAGCGTAGTGATAGAGCCTAGCTGCAGACGAATACTTTGTCAATAATGGCATATTATTTGTCTGTAACATGAATAGGCCGGGTCGCCCGGGGAAGTACCATACTCTCGCAGAAATCCAGCGTCTGAGTGGTAGCTTCGCTACCGCGCTTCGTCCGGTGACCAGTTGAGTTCCGGAGACCCAACCCCTCTCCCACCCATAACGACACGTACAAACGACAAGTAAAAAATTTTTATTAAAAAACAACTGCTTGGTATTTTATAGTAGCCAATGTATAAACAAAATAAAACTAGTTTTTTAATTCCTTTACTTCTAATCGATCTACTCATTAATATACATATAAACTTCACAGAGAGCAAAACAAGTTATAAGCAGATTTGGCGAGGCTAGTATCGAATGTGAAGAATATACTTTAAACATGATTTTTTTAATCTTAAAGTAATATTTTTGTTTGGGTTTTAAATGGTTCTATTTTTTTTTATATAAGATAGGAGGGCAAACGAGCAAGCGTGTCGCCTGATGGAAAGCAATCAACGCCGCCCATGGACAACCGCGTCACCGCAGGAATCCGCAAGTCGCGGAAGCGTTGCCGGCCTTTTAGGTTCCAATGTCGTAACGGTTCGGAAAGACCGCCGAGGGTAGCTGGTTCCACAAACTGGTGGTGCATGGAAAGAAGTTACGAGAGAAACGCACCGTAGTAGATCGCCACTCATCCAGATGGTGGGGATGAAATTTTTCTTTACGGCGAGTTGTGCGGTTGTGGAATTCGGCGGCGGGAATTATTCCAAACAATTCCTCGGAGCACTCCCTATGATAGAAGCGATAAAAAATGCTGAGAGATGAGACTTCTCTCCGCAGCGCTAGAAAATCAAGCCGATCGGTGAGATCTTGGTCGTCGACGATTCGGATCGCACGACTTTAAATGCGATCAAATGGAAGAAGTTGATACTGGGGAGCCCCGGCCCAGAGGTGAGAACAGTATTCTATGTGTGGCCTGACTTGTGCCTTGTACAGTTGGAGGCAATGGCCAGATGTGAAATACTGTCTCGCTCTACTGAGGACACCCAGTTTTTTCGAGGCCAGCTTGGCCTTTTCTTCCAGATGGCTTCGGAACTGGACGTCATCCGATATGTCAACGCCAAAGATTCCGATATACTGCTTAAGATTAAGGGGAGTGTCTCCAAAGCAAGGAGATATGACAAAGGGAATTTTTTTGGTAGAACACGCGCAAACTTTTGTCTTTTTGGGGGGTCGATTAGGTTACGCTGACCCCAATTCGAGACCTGGTCTAATGAGGTCTGTACTTCAGACACAAGTTTGTTCCGATTGTTGGGATCGGGTGTATTAAGGCTGTCTTCCATGAGATCGGAACCATACCAGAGTTATAGAAGTGCCGGAAGAGGCGCGTGAGAACTGAAGCCAACTCTGGAGCACATATCTTTAGCACATTTGGGGGGACACCATCTGGCCCACTCGACTTATTGTTGTCAAAATTTATCGGTTGTCAAAATTATTAAAGATTCTAATCGAAAAATAACTTTAAATCAATTTGGTGTGTGCTTTATATTGTCAAATACATACTTATTACAAAAAAAACATTACTATAGCACGTCAGTCAATCCATTACATATGAACAAGTATATAAATATTTGATGCATAAACGAAAAATTTTTTAAATATACGTTCCATATGCATGAAATATACTTCAAAACGAATATAACAAAATTTATGAAAAGTAATCAGTTCATCGTACTTCGATAACAACAATAATTATTAATCACCAAATATCAATATTTAAAACATGTAGTAGATTTCTAAAAATATAAAGAGGAGAATAAGTAGGACGTTTTTTTGGAGATCGAGTGTTTGCCTTTGATGATTTCTCAAAGACTTTATTCTAAGATAAACCATAAGGGAGCATATGTTATCTCATACTAACCCATTTTATTATCTACGGTGTTATCGACACAAACACCGACTTAATGTATTATAAAATTAAAGCACACTTATAAACAAAATAGTTTCGTTTTTCTCATCTGCACCAAATTACGTTCACATTTACGACGTACATATGTTTTAAAATGGGAAAAACGGAAATGCTTTGGTTAATTTCTTCTGGACTGGACAAATTATTAGTTTCGGAGTTATTGAAAAAAAATAAAATGTAATTTGTTATGTTCGGTACCAAATTGAGTTTACAAATAGTCCATAAATGTAGATGTTAGATTTTAAATTTCATTAATATCGATTTATTTATCTTTGTGAGCTAAAACTTCTTACATTTTATCCTTGCATTACGAGCTAGAGAGCAATAGGCTATAACAATTCTTACTGGTAATATAAATTACAATGTGCTTACTACTATTTTGTTTTTTTTTATTATATTTTAATCTCTGCGTTACTTTTATTTGTGGACGTGAATTTGTAACAAATCATTTAGGTTACTTTTTCCAGCTCCTTTGCAAAAACATTAAAAGAACTTTAGAATTTAAAAATAACTACAGAAGTTTAATAGCTCACACAAATAACTTACATTATTTATATTGCAAGAAAGATTATTTAAAATTTCCTTCGTCTTTATCCTCGTCATTATAATTAACTAATACATATAATATATTGTAAAACATAAAATTGTTTACAATGGAGAATTTAAAAATCTTTACTTTAAATATAATAAACTTTAAATAAGTTATTTTTTTCTGTTTTAAAAAACAAACGACGTAAGGGTTCATTGTTTAATTAAAATGAATCGTGCAAAATTTCGTTCATGAAAAAATTCATATCTTTATTACACTTTTTTCTTCTTATTACTGTAAAATAATGAATACCATATTTTAACCACAACCATTTTTTACTTTTTTTTAAATGTGAGTAGTTTCCTTGTTTACTCTGAGAACCAAGGGAATTATTTATTAAGTGATAGTTATCGTCCACACAAAACCTTATTACTGTAAGTAAAGAATAATAGATGCGATAGAGTTATAGTTTTCAGTATTAGAACAACAAATACAATCTAACCAACAAATATAAGAAACGGAAGTGATTACATAAATCATTGTAATTCGAAAATTATCACCGTGGCAGAATGTAGCCTACAAGTGAAAATCACTTGTCGCGGTAAAAGTTATATAAACGGAATTTAACTATTCCTCCACCAATACTAAACTTTGTTGAATGATTTCGCTTAAGCTAACATGTGAAACGTATGAAGAAGTATTGTTACGTTATGAACAATGTTGTAAGAAGGAATGTTTAATTCTCAATTGAAAAATCTAACATTACTTTTTCTAGTTTTAATAGATTTTAGGCATAGAAATTAATTAATCTTTAACTCTTATAATAATTTCTTCAATGGTTATAGCAAATAAATTAAAACGCATGATACAAATATAACATTTTCATTTCCTTTTTCCAATTATATCTCTACACTATATTTTCGATAACATTTTTTGTTTATTGATATGCTTTTATTTGATACTTTCAGTATTTGAACCATAACCAACTTAATTCTAAATTTCATTTTAGAAACAGTTCACCAATATGTGTCTATAATCTATCGTATTTTGTGAATTCCAGCTTGCCAGATACTAGAAAATATTATAAAAGAATCAATGCTAACACCTCTTTATAAACGATAACCGAAAATCATTGTGTCGTAACTTTGTAAACGATAATCTGCGAGTGACAAATGAAACTATTGTCAAAATATTTTTTTTTATTATGTATGTGTATATACAATTCGCAGAAAATGTAAATTTCAAATTATTATTTAAATTATAAAATTAATATCATAAAGTCGTATTAAAATAACATATTAATATTAAAATTTATTCAAAATACCAACCTAAATTGATTTGCTAAAATGTTATGGTAAATTAATAGTGAATATTTGTATTCAAAACCATAGCCATAATTTACTACTTTCACTGAGATTTCAGATCTGAGGAGCAACCTTCGTCGTTGGGTTATCGTGATCATCGTCGTTTTCGCCATTCGCGAGTTATTTTGATAAAATTGTAAAAGTCCGAAGGACAACACTCCCATGCCCTCGCCAAAAAAAATAGTTTCTTATACGTAAGCGTATTGTAATGAAATTGATTTAAATTGATGTTTATATATAATAACTGTTGATTAAATTGATCTCTAGCTCGATTAAAAAGTAAGAAATCGCTATTATATGCAAGTGTAATCAGGTTTTAACATAAAAAAAATTTAATGCCATTGTGAGGTTACGCTCACTTCCAATTGCTTAACAATAAAACTTAAAATTATGAATGCCTTCAAATAATTTCATTGATTTGAGAGCGTTTTTCAACTATTACTTGGGTAAATTGTTTTAAAAACAGTTCTACTACGAAGGTAAAATAAATTAATGATGTTTAATCATTTTATTTTATTACTCTAAATGTTAATTGTTATTTTTAGTTTTTTTAGTTAAATGATTAGACAATGTTATAAATATTCACAACAGTAGTCATATGTTAGCTATAAGTTAACTATAAGTATATCGCGCATTTATCGTTACAAAATGAAGAATATTAATAAACATTTCTATAAAGATCAAAATTCTTTGATGAATAATTGTAACTGTAAATTTAATAAAAAAGAAATACAAGGTATTGAAAATACAGGTCATTGCACCGACAACGCCTTGTTGCGATTCCTTGAAGAACATATCCAGTTCTCTGAATAAGGCATATCCAAACTTTAGTGGTGCTGAATGTAGCAAATGTTTTTTTATATACTTATGATGTTTCTATCTTCACGGTAACATTTATATATGTAATTAAGACCAATGGATAAAACAGACAGATTGCTTCCAAATGTATATCTACGTAATGCACAGTACTTAATTCTGGTGCAGACTAGATTTGCGGCCGGAATTAATTGTCGATTCCATAATTAACATTATTACTTAGCTTTTGTACCGATTGCCTTGCGTTTCACTATAATAAACACCTATTTTATTATTTATTCACAATAATAAAACGAGTATTGTATAAAAATCATTTTAAATTTCGGGTTAACAATGGAAATATCCATTTCATAAAAATAAACAGGCGTATAAATTCAAGAACCTGCATCTCACACGACGGCTTTAAAAATATTTTAATAGCAATCTTTCGCGTGGAATTAAAACACAGCAAGGTCAATTATTAATCTTAATTTAAACAGATATTTATAAATTTGTGTTTAATAATTTAGAATATATTATCATTATAAAGGATCACTAAAATAATTAAAAAAATAAGAACACAATCAATACATATTAATGACATTTACGTATTCTCCTCAACGACGTAGAATTAACTACCTTTATCTAAGCTCATATGATCAAAATGAAAGATACAAAAACTCAAAACACCGTTTGTCTAATTATGTCCAGATTCGACCAGATCCCGGAAATAGCTGAAGAGACTTTGATGTGCCTCTCATAAGAAGACCTCATAAGTTACGGTTACGTATAGATTTTACTTTGCATACACCAGGATTTTCTGACGAAATTTGACCTTATACCCACAAATAAAATAGAATTGAATTATATAATAACAGACAAAAATTACTCCATTCGTTTTCCCGACTCCACAGATAAGTTCATCAGGAGAAATGAAATATAACAACTATTATATAATAAGTGTCTGAATTTGAATCTTTATAGATTCGGCTTGGCGAATATTTTGAATCGGATATGCATAGTTTGTCACAAGTGTTGCTTATACATTTTTTTTTAATTTGCTATATTTTAGCTGTGAAACTTGTTTATTACAGCTCATATGTATATTGTCCTACATCTAGGCACGCAACTCCTCATTTCTCGAGGAACAGACATTTACCCATCACGCTTGTGCAAGTGTGTGTGTGACGGATATTAAGTTTTTATACCTACGCAAATTAAACCATAATCGGTAATGATCCTCAATTGTTTTATGAAAGAAACTTATTTCGAATGTAAATTTATTATGAAAAAGTCTTAAAAATTTTATGAACAAACGTATAAAATTGTTTAATATCACATATTTATTATTTTTTAACTAATAATCTCATTTTTTCTTCCTTTCATATAGTATTCTTCAGCTTATAGTCTAACTACAGAAAGGAAACTTCGTGTTGCAAATGTAGCAACAATTGAAATCTTGGCAGTTCTTTGTCGCCGTTAAATTTATATGTACGTAGCTATAATACGGTAACATAAAACTGTCTTGTAAAGTGATATCGTAATCATTAAAAACAAAACAAATGATAGTTATCTCTCAATGAATGATGGAAGTAATTAAACGGCGTTGAAATTAAAGAATGATTGTGATGAGTTCAGTATAAGTGATCGCAAAAGAATAAATACATAATGAAAATCGAAACAATGACGTAAACACACATCTTTGTAACCCAATTTAAATGTTTAACACTCTTTAATTTGTTATTATCCAGTTTCGTGTCGTGCTTAAGGGACAGAATATTTCCATTTATAAGGACCGAACCGTAAAAATAAAAAATCAATTGTCTTTGTTACTATCAATGTATTTCTTGTAAATTCCTATATAAAAATTAAAAGGTATATAATTTAGAAAAAAATAACAAATAAAATTAATATTAAATTCATTCTTATTATCTTGTATATAATAATTATTATAATGGTTACATCCACCTCAAATTTAAAGGATAATTAAGTTTATTGTAAAAATGTATACCATGCCCTAAGGGTGTGTGTCTCTTACTGTATTATTTGATCAAATTCTTATTTAGTGTTTCAAAATATCGAATTTGAATTTAATCACTTTTATATTACCGTCCTTGGCAATGATTTTTTAAAACTACCTCCAACCGTAATCTGCTATATAACTATTGCTTACTCCACATAACATACCTTCGACATAATCGGTGGTCTTATCTTCGTCCTTCAAAACTTAACTAATGTTCCATTATAAATAAGTTCTAATGACAAATTAGAACAAAAATTATCCAACTGAGCACCGTCCGCGGAAAAATTCGTATTGCATTTTCGAGACGCCGTTTCACGATGGTGGCGCGATCAATACTGAATTTGTCGTTGCCGGCGAATAAGGTAAAAAGTACAGCATTACAATACGCGTGCGCGCGCAAACTGTTGATGATTGAGGAGCGCATGTGTAAACATGTATATTTTCTATAATGCTATATGCTGTTCATGACCCTAGTCCCAAAAAGTAATGTAATCACTACGTTTACCTAATCCTAATACCTACTATGTACCAAATACTAGATACCAGAGCGCGCAGTTATTAAACGGTGTGTTAGAAACCGCTGTCTCTATACTACACGCTGCACATCAATTGAAGACGCACACAGGAATTGTATTACACTACCAATTGCATGTCTTTAATTGACCTCACACGTAGGTTGGTTATATTACAAAGCATTGCGAAACGCTACATCACAGCCTTGCGAGAATGTCTAACACTTCGCGCTATTGAACTTTAGTTCCCAAAATCATTTTTAACGACCGTTTACTTTTATTTAGGAACGTTTTGACAAGTGATAGTATAGGTCAGCAGTTAGAGTAAATGACTTCTGTGCCAAGGGTTCTAAGTTTAAATCCCATTTGAAAGTGAAATTTATTTAAAAAATAACACAATTTTTAGTATTCGTTTCCCCAGATATATGAACACTTTTCATAAGAGGTTGCTGTAATGATCCGGATCGGTTAGGATAACATATTTTTATATTAAAAAAATAAAGTCATCAAATGTGTCAGGCGCTGTCCATCATTACACCCAGTTAATTTCAGGGAAACCTTTATCCGGTAACCAATTGTCTAAGTAATTAAAATACCTGGGCAGCGTTGATTGCTTTCCATCAGGCGACACGCTTGCGCGTTTGCCCTCCTATCCCATAAAAAAAAACCTAATTTCTGAACTCAGGGACTATTTTTAAATCCCGGTCGTATCTACATATAGTAATATGTCGCATCTACATATAGTAAAATGAAGTATCATTAACGACCAAAATTTAATTTTCTAGCCTCTGGATGAAGGAAATTGTATATTGTATTGACCACTTGGCTCAGTGGCTAGATTAACTTTTGAATCAAGGATGCCGGGTTCAATTCAAATTCCGATTGAAAACTGAAAGTTGCTTAAAAAATTAAATGTGCTTTTCGGGTTTTTGGGTGTAATTATTTCGAGCATAGCTAGTCTATTTGGAAAATACAATTTTTAGGTAACGCGAGTTAATCGAATTCAAAACCCGATACGGATAAGTGAATTCTGTGAATTCTTTGAGAAATAAAGAAAGACAACCACGAAACCCGACACCTCTGAAATTGGGGCCACTGCAATTCTTCCAAAAGGTGTTATACGAGGTGAATATGCAATAAATACCAATAGATAGGCAGTAGTGTCTCATTGATAAAACCAATCTGCGATCCCTAATTCGTCCGTCACGTTAATGCATCACACAAGTAAAAATTATAATGTTACATGATTAAAGTTTCGTTCTTACATACAATCTATCTTTATCGTTTATAGATATAGTTCCATACCTACAATACCAAATTTAGAAACACATAATTAATAACTAAATAAGTTAATAGACCTTCAAAAATTAACCTGAGTGAATAATTTATTCCAATGTTTTGCTGAATTTAATATTCAGCTTTCCACGAAATGGCGCATCTGATGTGGTAGCTATTTATATAAATATTATATAACTAAACATTTTTTATACTTATCTTTTTAACATATTTTTTTTTATATTAACAGTGTCTTTTTCAATAGAGATTGATATAAAAAATAAAACAAGAACGACAATGCTTGTGGAAGTTGCATACGCCAAGTATTCGTCATTATTAATGTTTTGAAGAAATAATACATTGTTAAACAAAGTTTGACGAAAATGAGCGAATGTAAAACGAACAAGTCGTGAAAGGTTTGTTTATAGTCATATGGACTTTTTTCAGCCAAAACAAAATCATTTTATTCATTGCTAACGCAGTTTTATGACCGACAGTTATAATTTTATTTTTAATAATGGATTAAATTTGATTGACATTGGCAGTTGGCATAATAAATAGTTACTTAATTGACATGTCAATATCAACAAAATACATTCTCTTGAAGTGACGAAGAAAATATTTATTATTTACATTTACTCTACTGTATTGTACTAAGTTGTCTCTATTTAAAACTTAAACATGATAAATAAAATTAATTCTTTTCCTTAACATATTTCTTTGTAAAAATTATTACAGCAATGACGATAACGACGTTGACTTTTCAAGATATGTTTTCGCTAATAACGAATAAATGGAGCAATCAAAAGGTCGATAGGGACGGAATTTTACCATTTATAATATTACCCTTTCTACTGTCAGTAGCTACACTATCCCTAACCCTTACGATAATCGTCATGATCGTAATTAGCATGGGTGCTCTTTATGTACAGTCCAGACCACGTCAAAAGAACAGGTTGGTTTATTTCGTTTAAAAGCCAAATGATCAACTTTTTAAAAAATTACTATCATTGTCAATTATTTTTATTTCAAAATATACTTATAATATATAGAAGTTTTAAAATGAGATCGGAGAACCTTTGAAATAGATTTCAAAGATTCATTATGACATATTGAGTATGATACCTTATGTTTACCTAACATTAATATAAAGCTATTAATCCATAATTTTAATGTGTCATTCCATTATTATTAACTTATTATATATCAACACAGAGTATTTATTTATTTAAACAAGGTTGAGTTGCCAGTGGACCCCGAATGGGCTATTGACTGTATATCAGGACCCAAATCTTAATAATCAATCTTGGCACTGTGTCTTAACTAATTTTGTAATACTTATAATTATGAATGATAAAAGAGTGAAAAATAAAGGCCCTTTTTATGTATGTTTGTGTATGTGTTTCTGTGTCTTAATTGACTTAACTCTTTAGTCATGGGCATTAGTAGAAAAACCAGGACAGGACATCTATTGTCTTGGCAAATTTTAAATATGGTCCCTTTTGTGCCAAACATTATTTGTATTATTAATTAATTTTAAAATTCAATAAATAATACTAACGAGGAAATAAACACCTGATGACATCAATTATTTCAATAAATAGTACTTATTATTTAGTGAATTTTTGATATATTTTAGTTATGTATGTGTTTGTCACAAATACTTATTTTTCTAAGAATATAAGTGGTTTTTTATGCATATGCAAATATGTCACCATAGCATTTTAATAATATAAGAACTATGTGATACAATGGTGAAATGATTATTGTAGTTTGAAAAGCGTTTGTAGGTTCAATTCCCATATCCAAATATTGTTTTTCTAATTCCTATATTAAAATGGTACTAATATTACATATTGCTCTAGTATGTTTCAAATTGTACTTATTTATAGTGATATAATCTTAAATAGTCTTTGTGTCTAATGTTAAATGCTTTGACCTTTAATTTTTTGTTAATAAGTTAATAAGCAGTGACATGTAATAGACTTAAATGTGGGCTAAGTCTATTACATGTCACTGCTTGATGTTAGCCCCTCTAGAGCTGAATACATTTATCATATTATCATACTGAGCATGTTGATCCTCGATCTCATTCTAGCAATGTTGTTAGGTATTTAATATTTTATGCTTAATTTTATTTAATGTTTAGCCATACTCTGGTTGTACTAATATTAATTTTTTTGAGGAAATTAACCTGCAGTTGTTATCTCAAAAGTATACTCACCTACTATTATGTCTATTAACCTGTAATATTTACAATTTTATCAAGTAATTCTTTCTTCGATTTTATTTCAGGTCAACCTTTTGTTATGGATGGACATTGTCTTCAGGATTGTGGATGTTTCTAATATTTGAAATAGAAATACTGGGTTTATTAGAAATAACACAACTAGAAAATTTTGTTTTTCTCATGTTATTATTATTTACATGTTATTTTTTCTGCAAAATGAAAGCTATTGCTGATTTTGAACTTGCTAGAGGATCATCAAAAGGGAAAGAATATAGGTAATTTTTTCATGGGCCAATAGACAAAAATATTTTTTTATAATAATCAAGTAATTGTTGATAATATAAAATTGTCACATGATGTGAATTAAAATGCTCATATATTTCAGTCCAGTTTTAACATCTGATTCACATTATTGTCAGATATGTCAGATAGAAGTAAATGAAAGGTATTTCCATTCTATATGGTGAGTTTTAAGTTTTTTAAATAATTATCCATGAATCATTTACACTCCATTAACCTGTTTTTTATTTGTATTTAAATAGGTGGGATTGTTGTGTGCTAAGACCTAACTATATATATTTCTTAGCTGGCCAAATTTTTGCATTTGCAACATTCTTATATGGAACTAACTTAGGTCTCACAAGTGTTTGTCATCCCTTTTTATTCTATGATACCATTTTACTGCCAGAAAACTGTGAAGATGTCTATTTTGAATTTCAGTAAGTATCTTATTTGAAAAAATATATTTTTGAAACATAAAACCAATTAATTGTCCTGATAACATGAGTAACTTTGAAAGTAGTCATATTATTTATTTCTGTTTATTAGAAATGTAACAAAAAGTATTACTTATAATACACTTTGAAAGTTATATATTCTATAATGGTGGAGCACAACTCCATTTGTTTGACAAGAATTGTTTGCAGTATAAATATTTGACCTATATGTGTTTCTGTACTACCAATTAGTTATGCTATATTGTCACTATTTTAAAAAAAATAAAATTTTAAAAACTGAATTTAGATTTTAATGCTCAAGCGACCGATTGCTATGAATGCTTTTCGACAATTCACGATTTTTGGTGTCTTAAAAACTAGCTTCATTATTTTGGAAACTTGATTATAGTTTGAGGGAAAATTTATAGAAACCTGATTTCCGAAAGAAAGACCTTGTACATCTGTTTCTATTTTCTTTTTTCTATTCCACTTCCTTCTATTGTATTAATGGGATTACACACACAAATTTCCTTTTTGTACCCTATCATTACTGGTGTGAAGACTAGTACGGTACTTCGCTTGGAAAAAATGTATCAAGTATTATCACCTCAATCACCACGCCCGCATCAAACTGTCCCTCAGACATCTGCTAAGTAGCAGTAGGTAGGACTCATGTTTTGTAAAGTTACAAACATGCGTCCTACCGATTTTTTCTTACGCTAGTATCGTCTTCGCGTACACGTCAAAACATAAAATTATTAAATTGCAAGTGATTCAAAATGGCTTCATTCGTCGAACCACCGCTGGAACCCCCAGTGGTTCGCTGGAACCACTGGGGGTTCCAGCGAAATATCGATCTCCACTGCGACCTCAATTTGCCTAGCTTCAAACAATACTTTAAAAATCTTTCCAAATCCACTGGTGGTACAATTGGTTAATTACACGCCCGATAGAAACGCGGCCTCGAAAAGACCTCGCCCGCGTAACATTCTACACGAGTCGGACAATGAAACGGCGTCATTCCAATCCACCCATGACATCAACCCACACGCTCCCCGGCACCAGCCGAGCACGTAGAGTATGCAACGATTCTACATCGGCTGCTTACGCGAGGTTCTTTCACGTTACCCAGTCGGTTCTCACACCCTAGACTTTAGGGCCTTGGGGACTATTAGGGGCCATTCTTTGTTAGGTTCAGTCATCCCCTATACGTTTAACGTAAAGTCATGACAAAATTAAAATTAACATACACGCACGTGTACCTCCGACACGGCATTAAACCTAATTAAGATCTGCGGTTCCTGCAGGTTTCCCAAATAATCATTTTGCTCGCGGTTCTAGTACTCGATAAAGCTGTTAAAGCTAATAGTCTACCAGCATTGACATCTTCGAATCAAACAGATTAGTACGGTAGGTAGTATCTTTGCTATTTGGCTTACAATTTACGTGAAAATATAACGACTCTCAGTTTTAGCAAGCCACCATAAACAATATCATGTTTGAATAAACTGATTCTTTTATGTGTTTAAACTATTAACGTATATAATTTTAAAATCTTGATGTGACATATAAATATTCTTCTTTTTCAGATTAGCTATAAGCTTTGTGTGTTGCGTGTATGGACTGGGTTATTTGTGTATCATTGCACTAGTATTAATTCGGCAATTAATCATATTTCTTCCAAAATACAGTGGTAAGTTACTTGACAATTTGTGAAATAAACATATTCTTATTTTATTTTTCTACAAGTAAACGTAAAAAAAACAAACAGTTTACTCTTCTTAAGATTTTGTGAAAATAGCAGTGAAATTCTACTATTTTGTCTCTTATATAGTCTATATTTCTCTAATTTACTCACATATTTATATTTAATTAAATAGCATACAGACTGGTAATTTTTATTAAATCAAGTATTTTTTAAGATGAAATATGAATCATATTAACCGCATATTTACATTACCAAAACAGTTTGTATTGGATATGTTTTTGTATTTCTTTGTGTCATGTAATATGATTATGATATTACATTTATTTAAGAAGCTTAACTACCACATGTGGACATTGTTTGAATTAAAATATTAAAACAAATAAAATATTTTTCAGAGCCACAATTAAGAAAATTAGTTAATGTCCTTAATGTATGATGTGAATATACTAAGTTATGGACACAATTCACGGAGGAACTTGATAAGTATGAATAAAATTTATACTCCAACCGAATATGGATTCTACTAGAAGATAAAATAACATATTTCATCAAAATCTTCTATAAAATGAACAAAGAACAAAGTGACTTTGCGATGCAATCAGTTTGTGATAAATGATTGCTATATAAGAACACGATAATGCTTATCCTTATTATAATATATTTCGAAGTTAATATAAACACATGTATTTATAAATTCGTAATAAATAAATTTATTAAAGTATATAAACTTTTGAAAAGCAGCTTAATATTATAATTCTTAATGGTAATAGGTCGGTATAAAAATCTTTCACCAAAAGTTTAATAATATATACATAATATTTTATCATCTACAATTTTAATCCATAAATTTTCTCTCTGTAATAGTTTCAATTTTCCTAATGTTAAACTATTTAATGGCTTTTTCTTTTATACAAAGTTTTATGTACCATTGTCAAGCAATGTATGTATGTAGTTTGATAATTACTTGAAACTACTGCTAAATAAAACTTAGCAAAATAGCAGTGACATATTTAAATACTTTTTTGTGCAATATTAAAATATTTGATAAAAGATAGAGCACAGTTTAGTAATACATATTTATTAAATTATATTTAAAATAACACTTTCTTTTTAATTAATGTAGAAGTAAAAAATTACAAATAAATAAGAACCTACCATCCCATGCTGGCATGATGCATTTTCAATTGCTTCAGCTAAGTTTGAAGACTGAGGAGCAGCCTTCGTCATCGAAATATCCGCCACATACGGGTCTCCTGCTCGCGAGACCTTACTGACGAAGTCGTAAAAGCCCTAGGGCTATCAACGCTTTTTATAAATAAAAAATTATAAATAAAATAATTATAATAAAATTTATAAATAAAAATGTTTAATTTGCCAGATAAGATAAGATAAGAACACGTACAATCTTTTTCCCAAGTAGTCTTTCATTACACTTTATATCTATATTATTGAAAATTATTGATTATTTCTTAAAATCTACTCGAAGGCTTTGTCAATCTTCAGGCGGTTCATAATCTGGCACAACTTGTAACACTTTTTCCCGCCATCTCAGTTTCCTTGCTTCTTGTTCCTTCTTTATAGCATTCAAAGCAGGTAATGTTCTCCAGCAGGTAAATGTTTTAAATAGTAGGTTACTGAAAAGGAAAAACATTTAATACACAGAATGCAATATAAATGTTTATGCATCATAGGTGTTGTTACCTATTGTGATAGACCGCGGCTCTGTGCCATTTTACATTAAATTCTTTCTTAAACACCTCTACGCCTTCACGAAATTTTCGGAAGACTAATTGAGTAACATATAAATCATGGTAATCCTCAGCTACTTGTAACTTTAGTACGTACTCAAAATGATTCTGAAATATACATAAATAAATTTTACTAATAAAAATATTTACTTTCATATTTTGACAGTGTTAAATGGTCGTAAAGTCTTTAATTGTTATTTGGGATTTAGGTTTCTCACCTTTTTAAGACCATCAAAAGCTCTTCTTAATAATTTTTGTCGAAGAAAATTTTCAGCTTTGTAATTTCGTTCAAACCACATATCTTCCGTGTACCACATCCAGTGTAAAAATATATTTTTTTTAATTTGGAATAAGTAGTGCTCTTTTGCCTTCTCTATATTTTCTCTTTTTATATATAACAACTGTTTGAAAGGGTATATTCCATACTTTGACAACAAAGTTTTCTCATAATGCAAGTCTGCCATCACTGTAAGTGCTCTCATTCTTTCAGCGTATTGCTTTCTTCTAATGTTTTCGATTTTCTCTTTCTTTCGTTTTTCCCTTAATTCTTTCATTCTTTTTATTTTCTCTTCTTTATCCATTTCAGCTTTAGCCAGTTCTCCCTATAAAAAATTACTGCAATCAGGCGAATATTATACAGACGGATACTTTTTCTTTAGACGGGCGCAAGCGAAAAATTGCTAACGAATGTAGGATTCCGCCAATTTATTATAACCTACCCTAACCTTTTATTTTTCCTCACATAAAGAAACCTAACCTAATTTTCTTAATATGTTGCCGGCCTTTCAAGGGCTATGAGGATACGTTGTACCTGTTGTTTAAGCCTAATTCGTTCTTCCTCCATTTGTCGTCGTCTTTCCCGTATCATTGCATGTTTCTCTTCGCGTTCGCGTGCTCTTTTCTCCATCCTTTGTAGGAATTGTGGTACTTTTAAACAATGCAATACTAGTGCAGGTTCTGAAAATATAACGTTTAGTCAAAACCTTCGTCATTAAAAGCCACTCTCAAATTGGCAAAATTTGCCTTAGTCAGCACGCTGGGAAGATGAACTATCGACCGCCTACTTTGTTGCCTTGCACCTGTTACACTACTATAATTTACCGGCTTGTAATTATTAGTTGTATAACTAGTTTAATATATCAAATAATTATATTGCCATTATTAATGGAGTCAGGCGTTACTTTGCGGAAATCCATCACTATATGGAGAGTCAAAAGTTTTACTTAGCTAAGATCCGCGACAAGCAAAACAATAACAGAAAATTAATAATGTGTGTTTTCCCGTTGGGTTAAGTGGATTTATTTGGAACTTAAACCAAAAAAACTTACCGAAAATCAGCCATCAATTCTCCACCCACCAACCACTATACATATCACCAAACAGTGACACACCAAACAAACAAAAAAAAAAGTGATAATGTGTGTTTGGTGAAAACACACATTATTAATTTTCTGTTATTGTTTTGCTTGTCGCGGATCTTAGCAAAGTAAAACTTTTGACTCTCCATATATTGCCATTACTCGATCGGCAAATTGATGAACGGTGCAAGTGCCCGTATATAGTGGAAAAGGGCCCCCGGTGAGATTGAGAGAATCGGGCCTTCACCTTCTTTTCCCATATAGTGTGAACTTATAATGGCCTTCAAATTTATAGATAGGGATAAGAATCGGATGAAGTGAGATGAACTTGCCCCTAGTAGGACAAAACCATACGTCGTCTCTATGTGGGGTAGAATCTCTATGGGAAATGAGAATAAATAAACAACGACGTATATGACAATATAAAATAATTATTATACGTATTAGATCAATAAACGGAAAATACAGCTTTTTCTTTTTTCAGTTAAGGACGTACCCAATCAAATAAGGAGTTTTGTGATTGTTGATGTTCATTTAACATCATAAAAAAATCTTATGAGCGGGCTCAAGGTTTTCTAGCTTTGGGAGCTGGCTGATCCGCTCTTTTCAAAGCTTAGGTTAGGGGGCCCTCTGAGCTCCGACAAACGAGACCAGCCCATTGCCTCTTCAGTGTGCTAACTTGGTGAACTTTGTCAGTTAACTTAGATTTGTCTAATCAATATACTAAGCAAAATATCTATACCAAAAAAAATCAAATCTTTTTTTAGCGTAGGTTATAAAATTGGTACCTTCCAATTCCCGTATGTTGAGCTCATTTGTTAAACATTTTATTTTCGGTTTAAGCTGCCTGTCTATTTCGTAATATGTCTTGCGAATGTCTTCTCGTATTATATCCAATGACTGTTTTGATGATTCGACAATTTTGTTATATTTGAGATTTTCTATAATTTTATTTTGCTCTTCTAACTTTGCCTTTTGGAGCGCAATTATGTTCTGTTGAACTTTATATCTGAAATATTACAGTGAAGCATGTAAGTTTTATGGCAAACGTGACTCATATTGCGATCAAAGGTCAAAAGGATATGAAATGACCAATGGAAAACTATTAATAGTGTGTATGAAAAATATTTAAGAGATATAGTGGGTAATTATAATAATCTCAATTGTAACAAACGAAAATCTGATTAAACTGCACTGTATCTATCACGAGGGAAGATTAAGCCAAGACAAGAAATAACGATTTAAGTATCTAAATCGGTCATCTAATCTTTAAAACAATTCTATCAAAATTTTAAAACAATTCTATGTGTGCACACTTACTTTGAGTAGGTATACGTTACCTATACTTACCTATGTTGATAAGTGCTATAATCCTTGCATGTATTTTTTGCTTTACTTACAGATCCTTGTGAGTTATGAACGTTATTTTTTTTCTTGGCAATTTTATCTAAAAAATTATTTAAATCAGCTTCTCTTGCCTTTTTCATAAACATTTTTCTGTTATTTATAACCTCTTTCCATTTTTTTACATATTTCTTAGATAAATATTCACACCTTTTTTGTAATATGCTCTTTAAACTTTTAACACTTAAAACATCAATAATTTCAGATGTTTCTTTTTTAACTCCTTTTTTTGTTTTGGGAATTATATCTTTACTTCCATGAAGTGTTTCATTACCTTCCATTGTGTTTTCTTCATCCTTTTCGTTTCTCATGTTGATCGTCATCATTATGAGAAGAGTTTGCAAATCGCTACGGAATTCATTCGAAACACATGATTTATCGTTGTTAAGTTGAGTAATATTACCCCCTGTTTTGTTATAAACAGAATCAATTTCATTACTTAAAATATTTGTATCACGACTATTTTGTTTTGAAAGTTTTTCAACAGTATCTATTATCTCATTAGAATTAATGACGATGCGGTCTTCTTCACCTTTATGAACATTATCTTCACATCCCATATTATTAGCTATATGAGTAGTATTGTTAGTCTGATCATTTCTAAATGTATTTAAAGGTTTTATTTGCATCCTTAAATCTGTATCAGTTTGAATCATAAAATTATCAGGTTTACCATCGTGAAATAAAAGATCCAATTCATTATTTATTTCAAAGTCATGTGGGTACGTTTGCTGGTACTGTTTACATTTCAAATTTTGAATCTTTTTTATTGTATTTTTTAAACGAAATTTGTTTTGTAAACTACGCTTGTCGTAATGATTTCGTAACTTGACTATATCCTTGTTCATATTTTTGTCAAAATTATCTATTCACATCATTGATCCTGGGAAAATAAAAATATATTTGAAAAAAAATGCAATAATTCTATATACTTACACCAATAACTATATATAATTGGGAAGTAAAATAAGTAATACTGAAAAATTGCAATAATTTTAAATATTTGTCCTGTAGTCGTTTATACTTAAAATTTTGTTAAACAAGATGTATTCCAAATAATACAATAAAATGTTACGGATATAAAAAATAAAACAGTTTAGTTTTAGTAAATGGTAAGTTAGTAAGTAATTAAACTTAATAAATTAATATCTGTTGTCTGTGATTCTTTTGAGATAGTTGATAAGTCTTCGTTAAACGGAAGAACACCAATGCAGATAAATGTACATTTTCTATTTATAATAGGTAACATTATAAACAAAATAACTGTCACTTATACTAAAAGTAGCAATATGTCAAACTGCTTTAATCCTTAATAAAGCAAACTAACAATTGTATGTTATTCAGTAATTATAAATAATATTGAGTTAACTATACTACAAAACAATTGGCAGTATAAATACTTTTTCAAACACATATCATCTAGGCGATACTTAAAAATTTAGAAGAGAATATAACTTAATGTCGTTGTATATTAATAAGTTACCTATGTATTGCACGCAAAATTGGCACATAATGACGTCGAGTAGCGATAACCAGCCCGTTACTCCATCTACCATCTACCTACTTATTGAGGTATTAGGTATATTATTAATGGAGTCAGGCGTTACTTTGCGGAAATCCATCACTATATGGACAGTCAAAAGTTTTACTTAGCTAAGATCCGCGACAAGCAAAACAATAACAGAAAATTAATAATGTGTGTTTTTCCGTTGGGTTTAGTGGATTTATTTGGAACTTAAACCAAAAACTTACCGAAAATCGGCCATCAACTCTCCACCCACCAACCACTATACACAACGCCAAACACACACTATCACTTTTCCATCTTGTACACGACACGTGTGCGAAACACGAGGCATCTTCAGGTATAGTCTATACTGGTATAAAGGTACAGGTATAACTATACCTGAAGATGCCTCGTGTTGGGGCGAAACACGTGTCGTGTACAAGATGGAAAAGTGATAGTGTGTGTTTGTGTGTGTGTGTGATACATAACAACAGTCGTGTAAATTAACTAGATATAATTTTTCGATGCTGTAAAGTCAAACAGGGTAATCACCACGAAACCGGGTATTTTATACAACTATCAAATCAAAAAAAAGGCTTATACTTTGTAAGAAAATATTTTGCGGAAAGAATAGGTCCTGAATTTTTTTTAACGTGAATAAAACTCATCACGCATTGTAATTAATAGATTCCCACATTAATACATTTTGCTTTAGTTTCCTGTAAGATTATTATAATGAAAAACAACTATTCTGTTCCTTCATTCCCCTTTACTCTTTCTCTCTAACTTTAATCTTAAACTTAGACAAAATAAATAGAATAGCAGAAATTGTCTGTTTTATCGAAATAACGTTTATGATCCCGAGGTCTCTACAACTTTGTCCGCACGCATAGAATTTGTATCGTAGCATAACTTTCACAAAAATCTGAACCTAATATTAATGTGAACTTCAATATCAGACACATATACAAAAAAAATCTGTTAAATTTTACAAAGCATTTAATAAAATACATACCATTCATTTTTTGCAGTGGAGTAATGCCTAATATAAATTTTCATTTAGTTATTGTATGAAAACAAATATGATTCCGCTTACGACAAAATAAATGTCGTATTGATTTAACAAACTCGTGGCGTTGCATAGGAAGCAATGCTTACGAAATTGACATCTTTTTAATGTACGCTATAATTGATTACTTATAACAGCAATAGCTCAATTGATAAGGTTTGCGCTAACGGTCCAAGGTCGTGGGTTCGATTCTATAATGGTATTGAATGATTGGACTATTTATGTGAATCATATTTTCCTAAAACTGGCACTGATAGCTTAGATGGGATGGTATACATGAATTCAAAATCTTACTAATCTTAATTTAAATATAATTTAAAAGCAATAGTTTATTTTGTTCTATTAGTGACATTATAATCAATAACTTTTAATATTATATTACTTAACAAACTCTCCCTTTGTTTTGCAATCATCATCATCAACAGCCTGCGGAAGTCCACTGATGGACAATCTTTGGCTTCGCACGGCCAATTTCTGCTAGCCGCACTACGCAGATAGTCTCTCCACATGGCATTCGGGTGTGGCACGTAGATTTACGATTTAAGTCTCGACTCCGGCACGTGTCTTTGAAGTCACTCTTCATCGGCATCTTAATACAATACAGGCAGAGAGGTCAAAAATTGTCAGTCATTGTCGTAAATGGCATAATTTATATATTTTTTAAATAAAGTGCACAAGATTAATAAATACCTTAAAAAATCAGTTATTTTATATTATAAAAACATTATTTTATTTCGGACCACTGAGATTGGTTATTGAGGTTTCGATCCGTGTCATGATGATGATGTTTTTGAGTAGATCTATACATTGTTTTCAGTTTTTGGAAAATCCTTAACAAGCTTTATAAACAAGCGAAAAACAACAATATGAACAAAATATATTATTAACTAGTTTAAATACTTGTCTCGAATCAATTTTTTCGAATTACTGATATCTATAAATTTTACAGTATATACTTATTTAGTTGTTTTATATAAGCTCAAAGAGCTGGAACCCAGGACCGTAAAAACTCTAAATGTTCTGAAAAGTGTGCCGTATGTTTCTAACTTCGTTCTTTTTAAAAAAAAATACATTTCATTTATCAAACATTAGTGAATAACAATTAAATTTCTATCACTATTTTGTTATAAGATAGAGAGGAAATGGTAAAAGACATTCCACGTGTATCCACTTTTTCTTTTTACTTAATGCAGTAACTTATATACAAATATTATATTGTCCATGATCTCAGAGATAAACAGAAGAGACATGGGCTTATGTACAATTTAATTAGAAGTGTAAAAAAAATATATAATGCGAAAACTTGCTAGGCGGCCCCGATGCGTCAATCGATTTTCTCCTCTATTGCTCCATGATAACAGAAACCCTCAAGAAACAGTTTTAACAATACAAAAGTTGTAGATAGAAACCGTCCGTCATCGCCCTCCGTATTCGCCCTAACCGATTACCACTTTTTCCGTGATTTGGATAATTTTTTCATGGCAGAAACTTTGTTCCGATCCGAAGTTAGCACCTTCACATTTTTTTGATCATGTTGTTATCGTTATTCGCGCCCATCTCTAGTGGCAACACAATTTCTAATTGTCATTTAATTATTTAAACTTGTAGAAAGTAAATGTACTATTTACCATTACACAATGTTTCTGATAAGAGGTATTTGGTTAAAATCCCTGTTTCAAAATTGGGATTTGTTACTGTATCACTACCATTATTCGCTTTTATTGGATGCATCGTAATCACCATGTATAAAGATTTTAATCATGCAAATAATACACATTGCAATGTGCCAAACATATTTCCATCTATATCAGCAACCATTGGAAATTATGAACCACAAAAAACTATATGGAAGACTGCAATTTACGTCCATACACCTTTAAGGTTTTTTATAATATATTTGCGATGGAAGTATTATAATAAAGTGATTGAAGAAAATTATGTTATAATAGTCAATTTAGCTGTAACTTTGAATATATTAGAAAATCTAGCGTTAGTAGGCTTAACACATTGGACATCTTCAACACATTATCGTAAGTATGTAACATTTTTAATTATATACATTCCATAAAGTTATAGTATTGCTCAATCAGATATACTTAACACTTCACTTATTTTTTGTGTTTAAACTTTAAAATTACTGACATAAAAGACGACTTTTCATAATAAAGCAAAATAAATTTCTAAGATTGTATTGCTTATAGAATATTTTTAAACTTTAATTTGAGATATTTAAATCTTCTAAATAGAATTATGAAAAGATATTAATGACTTCATCACTAATTTTCCTTTTTCTTTTCTTCTCCTTTTTTTTGTTACAGCATATCATGAAGTTTGTTTTAAGACATTTGTTGGAACATCAATTTTTTATATGCTGTTAATATGTATAATGTTAACTCAGTATCGAAAAAAGCCACACATGTCACATTTGGAGAGAAGTTCAGTCAAATTAAAATGGAGAGCATTTTTCATAAATGTTGTTTCATTTTCAATTGCGGCTTATTTCTTCTTAAGACACAACAGACTTTGTGAACCATATGGTAAGATATATATATTTCTTAAAATATATATTTGATAATAAATATACTTTTGAAGTCATTGTAATACCAATTTGGGCTCTACTTGCAACATGCACACATGTCCAAAATACACACATACACAAATGAGATGTAAGAGAAACATTTTTTTGGCTTCTCTCATACACAAAAATATTAAGTACATAATACTTTTTTCTTTTTCAGTGTACTCAATGTTTGGATTTTCTGAATACATTGTGGTGTTCAGCAATATATCATTTCATCTAACAACTGTTTATGATTTAAAAAGGTGGAATGTGTATCTTAGCTATAGAGGCATTAGTATTGAATAAAAATAAATTCAGTGACAATATTAAAGCTATACATGTAAAGTATTTTTTTTTTCAGATAGCTTAAATTGATTTTGGGTGCCTTCTATTCCTAACTTTACTTGTATTGACTGCTTCCATGTTTTTATTGCAATGCCTGTGATTAATATTTTTAAATAAGACTTAGAATTTAATATAGAAAGTGTAGAGTGGTAATATGATGCATTTTGTATTTTACAATAAAAATGTAAAAAATATTTTAAAATAAATAAATAGTGACATTGAATATTTTATTTCATAACAAAAATATAATTGTAACAAAATATTTTTCTCAAAAATATAACAATATAAGTATAGTGCTATAACTTAAATACTAAAACTATTAAACTTATATTACCTTGTACTTGACTCATAACATGAATAAGTTAAAATTGCTATTATTTATAATTGTATCACATTTGACACAACTGACAAGCAATTAGTCTCCTTTGAATACAATAATCACATATAATTTTAAAATTCATAAATCCATCTCTAGTTCAATCATCTTTATAATAAATACTTATTTAATTTGTACTTCCTGATAGTTTTATCTGTACATTAAAACATATGTGCTTCAAATGTGTTGTAAAATTTAAAATACTAATTATCATTGATCCGTTTCTGACACTGACACTAATGTTGAAATAATTGTCATCATAGACAATTATTTCAACATTAACACATACAATGCATTATATATATTGAACTGCTTGTTTTAAAAGATAGTTAACCATTCTTTACAAAATATTTTATGTTTTCATGAAAATCAATTTGGCTAACAAATGGATTAAGATGAGAAAAATAAGTGTTTTGGTTATCAGTATATTGCAAATATGCAACTTAAATACTTTGCCAGCTGACTTGGAGTCATTCAGCCAGTGAAGTTAGTAAATAGTAGCGTAGTGAAAATTTGAGTTGAGATAGACATACTTTTTCTTGATATAAAACAGATAGATGAGTTCAATTCTATCTATAGATATTGATAATTTTATACAAAATATAAAATACAATTTTGTAAAACAGCAGATAGAATTAAAGTATTTAACAAAATTATTGAAAACGATATAAGTTTATAAAAAATTGCAAATAATATATCTCAGTTCACATACTTTGGATATACAAAAAAATATATTGACATCACTAATAATATAATTGAAGAAAACTTGCCATCAATCAAGTCATTGAGAGAATTGAAGATGTCAATTTAAAAAAATCTGATTAAATATTGTCAATAACAATTACTTAAACTACTCTTTATTGCATTGATGGCATTGTTTACTTTTACAATTATGTTAAGTAAAATAATGACTGCACTATTACTGTAGTTTACAATTGGACTGCATAGAGTGATTATTTTGTTACAACTTAAATTCTTCTTCCATTTTATCTACTATCATTTTAGCAATAGCTAATGATGAAGTTGCACCTGGAGATGGTGCATTTCGACAGTGTAATACTCTGCTCCCAATAGCTCCTGATCCTGGTTTAGAATCAAATACAAAATCTTCAATCAATGTGCCTGAAATTAAAATTTAAACAATCATGTAATTTTTTAAAATTTCTTTGCTTTATCAACTATTCAATCGTTATTTTTATTATTCTTTAATATATCTTACATAACTAATGAATATTTGGCCATATAACATAAAAAGAGTTTGCCAATGAATATTTGTTTTTACATTTTTGAAAAAAATAAATGACAAGTAAATCGTCTTAACTAACTAATCAACTATATAAATTAATTTGATCAAATATGACGTTATCCTGGAGAATTAGGCAATGGTAACTTCTGAGAAATCCAAAAAGCAACTACTATATATATATATATATATGTATATATATATATATATATATATATATATGTATATATATATATATATGTATATATGATATATATATATATATATATATATATATATATATTTATATAAAAATATTTATTTACAAATTCAGATTGAAAAATTGTTTTATCATTCATTCAATCTTTTAAAATACATTCATAATCTTATTATATAGATTTCATGTAAGTGAAATGATTTTTCTTCTGTCTCAGACTAATAAGACTAAGAAATATAAATATTAGTTTTGTTACCATCCTTTGCCATAGCTTGAGCCCTAACACCTGCTGGGCCTTTTTCCACATCTGCACTAGTAATGCCTTGTATATATTTCTGAATTTGCATTACTTGTAAAGGAACTAAGACTGATCTGCTCATTTCCTTTAATCCGAAACTGGCATATTTAAGAGCCATATTTCTAAATCCAGAATATGAAATTATTTCTTTCAACTCTTTTATGTTAATGTCATTCCATCTAAAAATTATAATGTATTAAGTAAAAATTATATTAAAATATAAGATCTAATTTTTTTAAACATAGCTCACCGGTAGCCTTCTTTGCAAAATGCTAAAATTGCATTTGGTCCCACAATAATGAGTCTGCGATTTGCGCAGATTCCCAATTATATTTTACTTGCCCTGAATACGATAAAGCCAATAGGCTACCAGCATTAACATCTTCGAATCCAAAAATGGTAGGTCTCGCTAGGCAAACGCCGAGCCCGGAGATCCTACTTGAGATGCGAGGACGAAAAAAAAAGATCGCAGGAACAAACTGGCTAGAAATAAAGAAAAATGGAAATCCTTGGAGGAGACCTATACCTGAGAGGGGTCCACGCTACAAAAATAAAACATTAATATTATATTAATTTTTTTTGTACAAAATTGTAACATGTGTGGAATAAAAGGCTTTTTTATTTTATTTTTTTATTATAATGCCGTCCCACGGCCGCTTCATATAACACGCAAAACGGCGGGGTCGCGGCCGCTGTTTTGCGCGGCCGGACCTCTTCACCTGTTTAGGCCCTTATTCTTAAGGCGCCTTACTCTGTACTTACTTGCAATTGTTTTTGAGTGACATAGTGTGTGATCATGACAGTGACAAGTGCTATCATGACTTAGGTAAACACGATCAAGTGTTATTTCCACCTCCAAGGGGAGGACGCGAGCGAAGCACGCTCGCTGCTATCTATGATGCCTCGCTGAGTGCCTGCCTGCGTGGCGCTAAATTGCTGCTCAAATATTTGACTTTCAATTTATTGTTCGTCAAATGGTTGGCGCACCATTTCTATGTCATGGTCCTTTATTTATTTATTTACTAATCCAAAAGCTTTCTTATTATTTTTTTTTTATATATCTTCTTATTTTATATATTTTCTTAGTAAACTAAAGGTTAACAAATAATTGAAATATATTGGCCAAAATAGGATAACATACATACATATTGTCACACCTGTCTCCCGTAAAGGTAGGCAGAGACCACAAATCTCTATCCGCTACGATCTCGGCATTCTTCCTTTGCTTCCCCCACACTCATTATTCTCCTCACGCAAGCCCGCCGGTCAAGGTTACTCTTGATCTGTACCGGTACCTTTCTTAATAACTTCAGCAATGAGGTCTAGGTATGTTTTTCGTGGTCTTTCGCTACCGAGCCTTCTATCCACATCCGCGACGTGAATTTCTTTTGCCAGCCGTCTTTCATCCATCTTCTCCAAAGGATTACACACTTATGAATTATGAACTGCAATAAAACCGAAGTCATGGTCAATGATCATTTGGATCCACAACCGACCGTCGTCAATGGTACAACTCTCGAAGTTGTTGTATAACTACATCGGGCAGGTCATGCGATTGGGTGGATACAACTTCGCGAAAGAATCCGATACAACGATTCAGCTAGGCTGGGCATCATTTAGGAAACTTCGTCAGGTCTTCACGTCACTCATACTTCAGAACCTGAAGACAAATGCCTACTACCAGTGTGTCCCACTTATTCTCTCTTAAGGCGCCGAAACGTGAACACTGACAGTCTGTCTGTTTCACAAACTTTAGTCGTACAGAAAGCTATGGAGAGAGTTATGCTCGGAGTGTCTCTGGTGCTTATGATTCAGAATGAACAAATTCATCAGAGAACTAAAGTAACCGATAGTCTTTCGAATGCGCAAATTAAAGTACCAATGGGCTAGTTACGTTTGTCAGAGATTCGACAATCGTTGGAGCAGATGAGTGCTGGAGTGGAGACCGCGTCTCGGCAAACGTAGTGTGGGATGCCCCCCCCCCTTCCTAGATGGTGTGATGATACGCTCAAGCCGGAAGAAAAAGACTGGGCCTCTGGTCCTTATTGTTAACCCGACCAAAGGCCTAGCAAGTCTATTTTCTGCGATATTACGATATTTTCTCGAACAAGCAGCAAAAGATAATAATAAAAATGTATGGAACTCTGGCCAGCGGCTTGTTTTGATATATAACTATGTGCATATACGACTACAGTGAATATACTTTACCCGTCCCCATTCTAATACCGATATCCAGAATCTTTTTACGGGATAATCTTCATTATTAATGGAGTCAAGCGTTACTTTGCGGAAATCCATCACTATGTGGACAGTCAAAAGTTTTACTTAGCTAAGATCTTAGCTAAGTAAAGCTTTTGACTATCCACATAGGGATAATCTTCTTCAAATAAAACTCTCTACCAATAATATGTTATATTAATCCTTTTTCTAATCTTATATATAATCTTAAAAATCTTCTTTAACAATACATATTATTGTATTTATTTGTGCATAAATGGGCAAGATGTTCCACGTTGTACTGTATTTTCTGTGAATAATCAATAACATTCTTTTAAATAATATAGTTTTGTACCTTCTCTGTTAGTGAATTATAATCAATATTCCGAAAAAAACAATTATTTGTAAAATTACGAATGTTAAAAAGGTTATAATAAAAAAAGATTTTATTATTTTCAAATAAAAAAGTTTTATAAATTATAGTCGTACATTAATCAACGTATCAGTACAATACCTACGTGCGCGAATACGGCAAGAAGTAATTGAAGAAAATAGGAGCTACTTAAGATTGTACATAACTCTGCGATTTCTCGAGTGATACAGCCCGCCATTTTGCAGAGGCTACAATATTATTTTACAATTTTTAATTAAATTTGATATTTGATATAAATACTAAGCATTTGTATAAACTTATAATTAGATACAGACGCTGTTTATTGTTTTCACACACACACACACACACATACACACACACGTATATCAAAAGTAAATGTTGCAAATAACTTTATAAGTCCCAATATACAATAATTTGGATATTTGATGTCAATATATAATATCTTGGTGTTATTGTGTTGTAAAATAGATCTATTTCGTGATAAACGTAATTAATTTTAGTTTAGTTAATTAATCTTTAAAGATTTCTTTATATCTATTGTACAAATTAGTCTTTCGTGTTTTTTTAGATATCGAACTCGTATCAAATTACTTGGACTTGAAACTATAATATAATTACATTGGGACAGCCCAGACTGAAGATAGTAAGGCAGGGCATTCGACCTGAAAGTATTTATCGTTATATACTATAATGCAACTGATCTTGATGGAAGGGTCAGTAGTGAAAGACCAAGAAAAACATACCGTGATAAATCGCTGATGTCCTTAATAAAGGCCAGGTCAAAAATACTACGGCGACACGGCATCTTTAGGGGGTTTTATCTTTGATGCAATCTTCCAAGTAAAATTAATTTATTTCTCTGTGCGTTGTACATTTATATCTTATTCATACTATATTCACACTATATCAATATACTTTACTTCTGCAAGGAAAGGCTATATGCTACACCCGAGACGTCAGTCAATCAAATGTCTTTTTTTATTTTAAATTTTAAAATTTTTAATGCATATAAAGTAATGTAATGTAAAAAGAAATAATATGCATATATTGAAAATATTCATAACTGAATATTATCGTTACTACTTTGAATTACTTCAAAACCTGTCATCATCATCATAGACGACACAGGGGCGTGAAGTGTCATGACGACCTTCTGAGATTTTGTCATACAATACAAGTCTTGGAGTAATTGGATGCTCGGTCATGTTCAGTTATACTAGAATGTCATTATCTTATTAACTTTGATCCCTTTTGTCTCGATGTCGTTTTAGTGTTAGTTTTAGAGGTATTGCTAAAATAACACTAATTGTACTTAGATTATGAAGTATAGTTAACAATAATTATTAAGGAGGTTTTAGTCCAATTGAAGGGAATTGATGTACAATAGAAAGAAATAGGAAAGTAATAGGTAATATGGGATAATAGGGGAATAAGGAAGGGAAAGAGTTATGGGTCCCCGGAACCCTGCACACACCGTAAGAGATGAGATAAGATAGAAAAATGCTAGCACTTAAAGTTGATAGTCTCTGAGGATGTGGTTCTTCCTAGATCGAACTGGCTTTCTCAAGCACGGTTCTAAAGCTTTTAAATGCGCTACGTAAAGGGTTTTTTGTTTTGTTATTTATTGTACACGAGAGGGTACTAATACAAAGGTTCGAGAATAAAATGTAATATACAAAAAAGAAGTTTTATCCCAAATGGGAATCTCTTCCAGCCAATCTTAATCCCGAAGGTTCTAAACACCCACCGGAAAGGTGGCCTGGTGTGGATCACGCTGGGGAACTAGGTGCAGCCCTCCGACGCGGGGTGCTAGTGCCAGGCCTCCGTGACGTCACGTGCGCGCAGGCTATAAGTGCGCGTGCGCGCGCCGGTCTTCATTCACGCGTCGTGCGCAAACCGCGCGCACTGTTCCGCGCGCCGCGAATTGTTTTTGCAAATTCCGTGTGAGACCTTAGTGTTACAAGATGCCGAAGAACATTTTAGCGGAGATGGGCTCCCAAGTGGGGCTGACGCCCGCCCGCCAAAATAAAAAGGTATGACCAATATATTTATCAATGGTAATAAAAATAAATTATGATTATATGTACACGAAGCGAATTACTATATAATTATGGAATACATGTCAAAGTTTTATTTTATTTTTTGTGAGCGAATTTATTTTATTTTTGTTCATTATATATTTATTTATTGACATTTTATGAAGCAAATAATTATTTGCGAATATTTTAGATGTAAATGACTTGTTAGCTTCTACCGTAAACCACGAATTCGGCAAGCGGTGGTATGGAAAATTTTATGTACAAATTGAAGTAAAAAAAATCTAAATCAGGAAATAATCTAAATTGTAAATTGACGAGTGGACAAATCTCTTCTGTAGTGCTCGTGCTGGTAAAAGTCAACGCATGCAACAATGCAACTGTGTTGGAGTTCTTTGGGGAAAACATTGAGCTAATCATTTCAAGTGTCAGAGTTTCTTTCGTGAGTATTGTCGGTAACTTTGGAGTAGATTTGATATCATCATCATCAAAGCATTACATCCGCTGGTTGGCCTTAGCCTGGTTCAGTAAATTTTCCAATTTGATTTTTTTTTTCTTTTTTCTATGGAATAGGCAGGCAAACGAGCAGGCGTGTCACCTGATGGAAAGCATTCAACGCCGCCCGTAAACATCCGCAGTGCTATAGGTCGTGCAGATGCGTTGCCGGCCGGGGTAGGGAGGGGTTTCTTAGTTATCGTAATTTGGTTTATCTTTGTTATTCTTAGTCGTTATCGTAGTTTAGCTTTTTTCCAACTCCTCACACCGATTGCCTTTAAGTCGTCCTCGACTCTATCTAGCCATCTGAGCTTAGGCCTTCCACGGCTTCTACGACCATCTGGTTTGCCGTCGAGTAGACGTTTGGGTGCTCTAGCCTCGTCCATCCGTACCACGTGCCCAGCCCAACGAAGGCGTCCAATTTTGACGGTTTTGAAGACGTTTTATTCTTCGACGTTTTATTCCATCGATTCTGTATGGCGGAATGTTTAAATTGTTAACATTGACCTATTTACTTTTACTTCTTTCTAGAATATAGAAAGAAGTAAGAAATAAATAGGTCTCTTCTCCTCGTACACATTTTGAATATTTCAGAGCACAAATAAGTTCACATTATTGATATATAAGTATTAAATGCGAACATAAAGGAATTGTTGACGCATTTATGCAATATTTTTATATGAGATACTAACGTTTTGATCAAAATAAACCATTTATTAACTTTTATTATTTCTGCCCCGAACGCTTCTCTTCATTCAGTTTGCAATAAATTGTATAAAATATTTCAATATCGGGAAATAACAATGAATATGAAATAAAGTCTCGTTTGGCTTTGAATCCTGCATCGCAGTGACGAGATACTCTGCGATGGCACTTCTACTGTGCAATATCAACCCCTAAAAACCTTAAAATTTTAGGAAGATGTTTAGGTTTTTTGTGGCAAATTCCCTAGTGAAACTTGGAGTTGTTCAAGGAAAATAGACGATGTTCGCTTTGGGTAAACCCACGTTGGGTCCTAACCAGGCCAACAGAAAAATATTATTCAATTAATATTATATTTATTTAATATTATATTTATAGATAGTCACATATTTATAATTATTTTTATTACACATTTAATATTTATAAATATTTTTTAAGAAGTAGTGATAGGATATAGGAAGATACGATTTTTTAAAAATATTTATTTAAAACTTACTACAACTAATCCACTGGCTCAGTGACCCGAAGTGGATCTTGGCATCCGAAACGTAAGTCCTCCGTCTTTTCCTGTCCTGCGCTAATTCTTGCCGATTGCTGGCTTGAAGTTCGCGCAGGTCAGCATCCACCTGTACTCCCCAGCGATATCTGGCTCGACCAACTGGTCGCCAATCACTTGGTCGACACAAATTCGCCCTCATCACATTCCGATCCACGCCCATGGAGCGAATTTAAAACTTAATAATTTTAAACTCAAATTAATATTTTAATCCCTTCGTTATCCAATGAAGACATATTGTATTTAAATTTTTGACAGTTAGAAACATATTTACTTAAAATATTGTAGGTGCATAATAATAGGGAAGTACATACATACACTCCTGTCCTTTTTTTATAACGAAAAAGTTCGTTTTAATGTAAAAATAGATGAGTGTTTGATTTATACAACAAGACCTAGCACTTCTAGTTCTTATTCTCTGAATCAGCGATCACAAGCTATCGGCACAGAAATTGGCTACTGACACCGCATCATCCGTTGCTCTAACAAGGTCATCTGCTTAACAGGTGACAGGGCACAGAGAACAGGAAATCAGTGTGCCACTGTTTGTGTGCCTCTCCCACAATCGCACACGGGGTTTGCGGTTGAGACGCCCTATTCGGCCATGCTGTCTCTACAGCGGCCAGCACTTCTACTTTACAAGTCACATCGGATTTCAGGAGTCATTTAAAACTCATTCAACAATTATTAGTTAATTCAGAAATTCTAAAAATCAGTCTTATTGTACAAGGCTAGGATCGTGCTAAGGTTTCTTCCTTTGGATGCCAAAATCCTTCGTTGGTTTTGTTTATCCCGCCACGAGTTAGTTTTTATACGTACTTTTATTTATCAACCCAAAGATTGACCGGCAGAGAATGCTTCCCGGCATTATGTCCGCCTTTGTGACAAAAATTTTACATTACGAGTAAATAAATTAATTAATAAATAACCCTAATAATAATATTATTTTCATAGTGTTTTTTATATTAATAATAATGTTATTAAAGAAGAATTGTGTAAATAATTTTATTTCGTAATATTAACTGCACAATTGTATTTATAATCTGTCATCAATTCAGGTGATATCGTGGGAGTATTTTAAGATTTAAAATATAAAGTGCTAGTTTTACAATCAAATATTTAGTAAACAAGTGCTATTTTAAATTAACAATGTCATTAAAGAAGAATTGTGTAAATAATTTTATTTCGTAATATTAACTGCACAATTGTATTTATAATCTGTCATCAATTCAGGTGATATTGTGGGAGTATTTTAAGATTTAAAATAAAAAGTGCTAGTTTTACAATCAAATATTTAGTAAATAAGTGCTATTTTATCTTTTTTTTCCATATATTAAACTTAAAATATAAAATATTAAGGCCGCAACACGAAACCCTCGCAATCTTTTTTTTTTACTGTAGCGAAGTCGGCAAAGGAATCGGTGGTGGGTCGAGACATGTATAAATAGCTATAATCTACAATTATGTGAGTGGCGCATTTTTGCTTGTTGAGCGCATGAACGCCGGCCGCGGATTGTCGCGGCGGTATTTCTGGACGTCTTGGGCGATACGCGCGCAGTCTCACGGTCGCGAACCGATATATCCCAACGCTTGGCCAATGTCAATATCAAGAATCGAGTGGGTTACAAATGCCGGTTCACCACCACATGTTGTATACATGATATTGTTGAAAGCACGATTGGGAGCACCCATAGCGAAAGTACGAATGAAGGATGCGGAATAAATCTTCATATCAACCAACGATGCGGCAGTCCATCGCTGAACATAGCCCTACCCCAAGAAGCCCCATTTAACCCAATCTTCCGCTTCACGCATCCAGTCTCTGCTAGCCGCCTTGCACAGATCAGCGCACCGTCTAACCGAAGGGCCTCCCACACTCTATCACCGAGACGCGGTATTGTAATTCTTTTTTATTTTTATTAGAAAAGGTACAGTTACAGGCTATAGATTAAATAAAATAAATTTTCAAGTAGTTTAAATCAGAAGGGTACCGCCGGATACAGCGGGAGACAAAAGAAGACTTTTCACAGGGTTCCAACACAAAAAGCGAGCAGCATCAGACTATACCTTGGCACTTCTTCTTCTTCTGATACTCTTAACTCCGATTAGCGAAAGTTGGCAGCCAATTCAGCACAACTGCCTCGTCTTTCACGAGGCGAAGTAGTTCTGGTAAATATATAGGTATATAGTAGTGATATAGTATCATTACTATAGACTATAGAGTAAAGCCAAGACTAACTTCTTCGACCAACAGGTCCTTTCCCCCCCGACTTTTCTCATCATGATCTTGGCACAACGCCGGTCAACTTTGCTTGCACCGGGTGCATGTTGCCGATTGAGAATGAGACTGTGACTCTGACGTCGAGTATAACCATCGTAAAAGCAGAGATGAAAATATAGTACCAATCGAGTCTTACCATACCCTTACTGATATAGTTCTATGTATAGTTCTGCTTGATATAGTTCAATAAAAGTGACGCAATAATTTATTTGGATAACGAGATATAAAAAGTTTTCTTTTGTTCGACCGTCATGTTTAATAGTCAGATCGTGCGTAACTTGTTTAGTAGTAGTGTACGTTATAAAAAAAAAATATTAGTAGAGCACGCGCTAATGAGTCCTTGCAAACTGTTCTAAATCTAAACGATAGTGCTAAGTGTTCGCACAAGTCGACGAAAATACTACGAACGAAGGCTAAAGTATACATAAATTATATATATATATATATATATATATATATATATATATATATATATATATATATATATATATAATATATTTGCTACTGTGTACTTTTTCAGCAAAATATATGAGTCGCTTAGCGGAAGAGTGGCCTAATCCACAAACTAACAGAAACAGAGTTAAGTAGATACCTAAAACTTACTTTCGATAGTATTTGATAGATGGCGTTGATGAATGTTCGTATTCCATTTCAAATGTATGATTACTTTCGTAGGAATAGCGGCCTATTATTTGATAGGCCCTTTAACTTCAGCTTAGGCCACTCTTCCACTGAGCGACTCATATAACATATGCCTTTTCATTTATTTTTCGAACTTATTGGCTCAGTGTCTGATTGTTGCTTTGGTGACAATAGTCGCGGGTTCGATTTCCGCATCGGGATAAATATACGTTTATGTATGTTTATTCCGATGCTTATAGGTTATTGATTGATGATTATCGGTTACTGTACCGAATCTGGGTGCCCTGACGATACTCCTTGGACACGTGTGGTGGGTTAATGTATATTCCTCAAGAAATGAGGAAGCCTGTGCTTGTGGAACTAATGGAACATATGTATATGGGCTGTAAAAAATTATATTCGCTTTTATATTTATAAATTTGGGGCCGTTCACAAATTACGTCATACAAATTTAATGATTTTTGAAAAACCCACTTTCACGGAATGGAATTTCACCGTGGAAAAAGGAGCAATGGGTGACAAGCAAAACGCTGGGAAGATTTCAGAAGAGTTGCTGGAAAAAAATTAATAACATTAGTAACATATAGAGCAGCATGGAAATCTTTGGAGGAGGCCATTGTCGAAGGAGAAGCTGTTGATTGTACAAATTAAATTAAATTAATGATAACTAATGATGACAGTCATAAAGGCTTTATTATAATTATTATATACATAGTTGCGTTGTCGGTGGAAGGTGGAAGTGGTGAGTTTATTAGCTGTCATCGGCAAAATCAATATGACGATTCAATAGTACATTATAAAAGGGTTCTTAACCCATTTACTGCTAGCTACGAGATATCTCGTAGTGGCAACCAGCACAGGAATTTTATTTAGTGTCGCCAGCTACGAGTTACATCGTAGTGTTTTTTTTTTAATAAAAATTACTGTAAATGCTATTAAAATATTATATCTTTAACTTAATATAATTATATTTTGTAAACTTTCATGTATTCTTCAAAATAAAACCTTAGCACCCAGGGCAAGACGCTCTAAATATGTCTGGCAGTCAATGGGTTAAACAAATACTTATAATTGTAAATTTTACGATATATACAACTCCGGATAGTTTCTATGGAGTTATCAGCGTAATAGTTCTTGAATCATATGTTTATTTTTGGCCATAACGTAACGTGAAATAGCGCGTTATTAATTGAAAAGTAACACTGTGTTAATTATCGGTATAAATGGATACGTATGTACGTGATAATTACATATATATGTTATATTAATATATACAACTAATAAGTCGTTTTGATATATGAACAGTCAAAAGTTTTACTTAGCTAAAATCCGCGACACGTCGCTTGTCGCGGATCTTAGCGAAGTAAAACTTTTGACCGTCCATATAGTGATGGATTTCCGCAAAGTAACTCCTGACTCCATTAATAGTCGTTTTGATAGCAAGCATCAAATTTGAAAATAATAAATGTTATCAAAGCGTTTTAGAATCATCACAATTCAAGTACCTACCACTACATAATCTTGAATTTTAACTGTTGACGACAAACAATTGAAAATATTCTCAATAATAATTCTATTCTTATTCTCAATAAAAAAAACTGATATACGGTAATGAAAGAAGAGTCATGAAAGCAGACTGAATACGTTGGGAACGAGAGCATTAAGAAGTATGTGTGGTGTAACTTTGAATGATATAATAAGGAAAGAAGATATAAGAGAGCAATGTGGAGTAAAAGAAGGTGTGGTGACAAAAGTGGAAAAAAGGATGCTTAAATGGTTTTTGGGAGGACGGATGAAAGACAACTGGTAAAAGAAATTTATGTTGCGGATGTGATTAGAATGGTCGGTAGGGAAAGACCAAGGAAAACATACCTTCACCAAATTGCTGATGTTTTTAAGAAAGGCCAGGTCAAGAGTACCTTAACCGCCGACTTGCATGAAGAGAGTGATGAGTGTGGAGGAAGCAAGGAATGTATGCCTGCTATTATCCCTACGGGAAACAGGCGTGACGATATGTATGTATGTATGTGTTTACCGTGTTTAGTTTGTTGTTCCTCTTTGCCTGGGTGATGGTATGTGGTCGCTGTGACAGTTTGGGACGGACATGAAACATTTCATGAGAATATTTCTCTCTTCCTTAACATTTCCAAAAAGGCAATGCATTGATATTAGTGCTTCTTAATTACAGCGCATAATAAACACTACATTATCATCAGATAACCCCAAAATGTTGCCTTCTTTTTATGTTAAAAAAAAGAGTGATTATAGATCTTTAGATTCGCGATGAAATACATTTATATAAAAGTAAATGTATTTCCTCGCGAATTTCATTTGCGATCCCGGCAAATGGCGTTGAAAGGAAAACCTTCGGGATAAAGTCGACGGAAGTCCGATAGTATTCCGGTTACCTGCGTAACACCTCTGCGTTACGAGTATCTCTATACTCGTGAGGGATTTCCCCGTTTGAAAAAGCGGTGGTAAAATTAACGATCAATGAATTGAAAACACTCCCCTTGTTTATGAGTTGTAACCATGTGAAGTTACTAGTGCTAACCCATGTGTGCAACTTTAGCTGACTAATATAACATGCCCGTATTTGTTTTTTGATCGCCACGTGGCATCACTGGTTGAGTGCCGGTCACGGGTGACCCCCGTCATACAAGGTGGTAATAAGAAATACTTTTGTAAACATTATCCAATTGTCGGTGGCACATTCTGAACGTGTTAGCGTAAATTGATTTGGTACGCGTGCGTATGGCAGGCGGGACGTCATTTCCATTGGCAGCCGCGCGCCTTCGCCAGTCCCCGGCGACATGCCGCGTCACAAGTGTAAGGGTGAGGCCACATTGACGGAATGGTGGGTGACCAGCGGGATCGATATTTGCATGTTCGAGCATATAGTCGCTCGCGTTTTTAATTTTCCACTTCTTACAGCGCGAGGATTTTTGATCTGAATCATCTTATCGCGGGGTATAGAAGTGAAATCGAAGATCGATACGTCGTCTCGATTCAAGCTACGCTCCTCTCCGCTCGACTCTATACAGGTTCACTTACACCTGGCCGTGAGAAGAATAGCGAATACTTGGAGAAGGTGTTGGTCTCTTAGTGAAGTCATGAAAAACAAAGACATGCCAATGAAAGAAAAAAAGGAAAATTTACATCGTGTGTACCATGTTCAACATATGATTGCCAAACCTAGGCATTAACGGAACAACTAATAAATAAAATAAATATATACCAAAACAATATAGAGAGAGAGAGAGAGAGAGAGAGAGAGAGAGCAAGATGTACAATTGGCGTAAAGATGAAAGACAAAGTAAGATTAAAAGAAATAAAAAGTCTAACCAAATTTAAAGACGCAATAAAGGTATGTGAGTTATTAAAATGGCAATGAACAGAATTTTTTTTTAACAGCCCATATATGTCCCACTGCTGAGCACGGGCCTCTCTATTTCTGGAGGAACGGTAACATGCGGATTGGCGGGGTTATCAGACTTAAGGTAGCGAGCTGTCGTTGATGTTTCACATATGTTAAGCGTCCTATAATGCTTCTCTTTTTTCTAGAAGATGTTTATTAACACTAGAGGCAATTTTCTAGTTTATATTACACATTTTCTTATTTATGTACAACATGATGTAAGCGTCCCGCTTCGTGTCAGAACAAAAATAAAAATGGTTACTTTACTCATATGCCTGTCCATCACCCTCAGCCTGTCAAAGGCAGGAAACGTATCTGTCACACGTTGATCACGCAAGGACGTGTTTACTTATCAACTCGACGCGCGACCGGCATCGCTTTATAGTTTCACGCTACCGCTTATACGTCCACCCGACAATGCGGTATCGGCCTGCGGTTAGAGATCATTCATGAGCTACCGCCTCCAGTGCTGCCCACGCTGCGGCCGGCGCCGACGCTATCCACATTTTCCGTTTCTGATGACATTTCTCTGCTATGTTTCACTGAACGCCAAATCGTGGGCGGCGCGGACATAGTTTTCATGTTATTTCGCATTGCGGAGGGAAGTCTCATCGCTCAGCATCTTTTATCGATTTTATGAATCCGAGGAATGTTCCGTATAATTCCGTCCGCTGTATTCCACTACCGCAAACCTCGCCGCAAAGAAAAGTTTTATCCCTCAGTGGCGGGGCCCTCCGCCCGCGGTGTCAATGGTCGCGGGTTGGATTCCCGCATCGGAATAAATATTTATAAGGAGTTATAAATGTTTATTCTGAGTCTAGTAACCCCCCCCAATCCGCATTTCCTTTCCTGCCCATCCTTTCTTCTCTATCCTTTCCCTTCCTCTCCGCCAATCCACGGTCTGCCGTGCCAATGGATGGCGAGCCTAGTCGCAAGCGTGCCGATCGTCCCGGGGTCGGGCTCCCCCGGGGACTATGGTGCCTTACCTCAGCATGCAGGGCTCTGCTGGGGCTGACCTCCATCCTCCCTTGCGGCTCGTGGGATTCACTAAGACGAATTTAATATACCTAATTTGTCGAAACATGACGGCGACGTGGTTCGCCACCCGTCACGTCCTGATTCTCACGAGGGCGAAAAGCGACCAATGACGAGCCGTTTCGCTGCGATGAATGGCAGCGGATGGAGCTCTGTGGTCTCTGCCAACCCCTGCGGGGGATAGGCGTGAATATATAAAAAAAAAATCTGGATGAATGGTGAAGTAGTGCGGTACGTTTTTTCCGAAACTTCTTTCTAGCCCACTACCGCGTGGAACCAGCTACCTCAAGTTGTTTGTGAACCGATACCACATTGGAACTTTAAAAAAAATAAGCTTACACATTTCTTAGAGGCCGGCATTCCAATGTCAATGGGCAGCGTTGATTGCTTTCCATCAGCTGACACGCCTGCTCGTTCAAAATCGATTCTTTTCTTTCTTTTTCTTTTTTCGATCTTTCCTTCTTTTTCTTTTTCTTTTCTTTCTATTCTAAAAACATCTGTGCTCTTACTACACACAAAATATACAATATAAATATTCAACATGTTATTATAAATTTGTAACAGATAATCTATTAGTCTATAAACAAACTTAACAAGGGTTTCCGCTATCTATTTGTGTCCAGTACCAAAACAATGTAGTTGCCAAATAGAGATTGTTATAAGCAGGTGCTAGATCTGCGACTGATTTCTCGCATCATTTACTATCAATAAACAGATATTTGCATCGAAAATATAAACTAGCACATGTTATGTTTGTTAATCATCTGCTATTTAAGACGGTATGATCGAGTGTACGAGACTAACAAAACAGTAATTTATTTATCACGAGATACGTTAGTGATTCCTGAATGTCTACAAAGTAACCACCATTTATTTCAAAGTGAAATGGAGCGTGAATTTTTCCTTACAAGTTACTGATCTTTTCATGAAAGTATCATCGAAATTGGTTCAGCCGTTTGCAAGATTAGTCCGCATAAACAGACAGGTGCATAAACATCAAAAAATGGGATCTTTGAGTTTTTATATTGCAACTACGCTGAAGATATAACTGAAACTTTTGATTACCCAAAAGGTACTATGATGAAATGTTTGGGTCATATTCAAGGATTACAGGCTCGACACCCGTATTTATATATTATATAAATACAAGTAAGGCAAACGAGAAAGCGTTTCAAGAGTTGTCCAAATCATGTGTTGAAACTGTAGTGCTTGAGCCAAGACCAGTCGAATACTTTGTCAAGAATGGCATATTATTTGTCTGTAGTATGAATGGACCGGCTCTCCGCAGAAAATTGGCTTCCGAGTGGTAGCTTAGGTACAGCCCTTCGTCCGGTGAGCGGTTGAGTTCCTCTTGCTCTCACATTTATCGTAGCGAAACGGCTCCCCGTTAGTCGCTTATTAAAATTCGTCATAGTGAATCCCACGAGCCGCAAAGGAGGATGGAGGTCAACAGCAGAGCCCAGCATGCTGAGGTAAGGCACCATTGTACCCGGGGGAGTCCAATACCGGGACGGTCGGCACGCTTGCGACTAAGCTCCCTTTGGCACCGCAGACCGTGAATTGGCTGAGAGGACGGGAAAAGGATAGAGAAGAAAAGAAAGGGCAGAGTAAAGGAAAGATTGATTTAGACAGGATGCTAGGGATATGAGTTAGAACTCCGCGTGCAGTGCGTGGGCGTGACATTCGCCTTCGTATTTTCGCCGGGGGCGGCGCTAAGGTCAACGCACAGTAATATTTAACCAATCTTCTCGCTCGGCTGTGGAGAGGTGGAAGAAGGAGGTAAGTGAACAAATACGATAGAAACTTATCAGCACTACCCACAATCCAGAATCCAGTGCCTATGGATGCTATTGGTACATAGAGATATTACGGATGTATTACCTGTCCTCGGCTACACGTATCCAGGCAAGCTGGCGCGCTTTGGGTGAGGCCTATGTACAGCAGTGAACTGCCGTGGGCCGATATTGGTACTGATTACCTGTCTTGGTTACCAGCGGTGTTTCCGAGCCGATACGTCATTGGAACCTTCAAAAAACAAGTCTACATATTCCGATAAAGGCATACGCTTCCGTAATACCTATGACACAGCGGATGTCTACCGGCGGCGTTGATTGCTTATCTACAAGTGAAATGCCAGATCTTACGCCACCATGCCCTGTCCTGAGCCACCTACTGCCAGTTGCAGATTTGAAGGTTGCGCAAATCATCTTCAATCATGTCTCACCAGCGGTACCTGGGGCGCACCAAAGGACGTCCAGTTGGGCGACCCACATACGCTCTCTTGACTGTGCGATCCTCCCCCATCCTCTCAACGTGGCCCAGCCAACGAAGTCGGTGAGCCTTACTCACTCCTATTACATTGTGTTGGACCACCAGATGCTCGATTTCGCCATTTTTTCGATTTCACCAACTGCCATCATCACTTTTGGTTAAATTTATTAACCAAATTATTTAATATATACACAGGCATATATATATATATATATATATATATATATATATATATATATATATATATATATATATATATATATATATATATATATATATATATATATATATATATATATATATATATATATATATATATTTTTTGTTTATAAGTACTGTTTAATTTCTTCATTTACCTTTATTTTTTTAAATATTGTGTACATGTAATGTGTATGTCATTAATGAAAATTATGGTTCATTCTATCATTCATTCATTCATCGTGTAGGTATTGCTAGTTTTCCATACAATAAATAATTGTATGCACAACAGTCACCGAGATCTTACCGGCGACATAAAGCAATTAACATAAACAATCTGTTTTATACGATTTATCGCGAGGCGATGGATGTTACGTTCAAACCTACACACATACGAGTACGTTGTTGTGGTGTGTGGATTCCCCCACTTTTTCCTCCTCGATCGCTGTTTTGTTTGAGTATGGGTCGCAAATTTTAAATACAATATCGCAAAAAAAACTATGATAAACAAACGATGATATCAAGGAAAGTGATTTTTTTTTAATACGCACTGAAAGAAGTTATCTTAAATAATAATATAAATTTAACAACGACCGGAGTATGGCTCTTTAAATTTGCGCACAGCATGGCTGCATCTTGACAATAAGGCTACTTATATATTAATTAAATACTAAGAAATTAAACAGATAAAATTAAATAAAATAATAATAATAAATGTAAAAAAAAAACAAAAGAATAATAATTTCGCGATCTATCGGCCGCCAAAGATATCACGGAGCGATGGTTTAAATTGGTGCATTTTAATATCGAACTTACCGTGGTCAACAAATATATTATTGTATAGGCAACAAATGCATACCATGAGATATATTATTTGGATACGATCTAATACTAAACATTTTATGGGGATTTCGTGTTCTGATGCGGGTGTTAAAAAAGAGAGAGCAGTTTTGGAGAATCAATGTGCGAGTGGATTATTTTGTATAACTAAATTATAAACATGGCAATCACGACGCGATTTTAGTGATTGCATATTATATTTTGGCAATCTGTTTTCGTATGTTTTAAGTGTACGATTTACATAACTCAACGTATTGAGCAGTTTCTTTTGAATTGAAAGTATTCGAAATGCGATCACTATACACCTTGTAAAATGGAGACCAGATAATTGAGTTGTATTTCAGAATGGGCCTTGTGTAATAAAATTTCTATATAATAATAATATATAATAATAGTGTATACAATACAAAATTAAATGTATTATACAAATGTCAAATGCGGTCTTCGCAAGACGCGATGCTTTCAATACGAAGGCTTATATTGTATATCGTATGTATGTGTGTATAGTTGAATAGCAAGGAAATAAGTAATAAAACAATTTCTTTCGTTTGATTCAAAAGCAACTTCTGTGATGAATGCCTCCCCGGAACTATTCATGTTCGTAACTGAAGTTCGTACGCGTGTTATTTGCTTCTATTTTTAACAAATCCGTAGTAAGTGTATTGCAACTAGAGAGACACACATCCGTTGTATGA